>CABHPR010139276.1:12514-61682 GCA_902168415.1 Peromyscus melanophrys | reverse complement strand
CACACACAGAGAGAGAGAGAGAGAGAGAGAGAGAGAGAGAGAGAGAGAGAGAGAGAGAGAAAGCCAATTTTGGCAAATTTTCTTTGATTAAAGTATAATGATAGCGAACTTATTAGGTAGTAACATATCTGGACATAAAATGTATACAAAAGTAGAAGTATTACTAGTATTTATATGTGCTTACAATGATATTTTTCCACTAAGAGAGTTTTTTTTTTTTAAAAAAAAGCATTATATCAGAGACAATAGAATTTTCTTTGTAGTCAAGCCTGTTTCTGAAAACAATATAATACGTTATAATACAAAGACACACGTGGCACTGATGAATACATCATTAAGCAAGCATTATTGCTGTTCTCAATGAATATAAGATCACCCTGATATTATGATGATTTGCATATTAACAAAAATAATATTGAGGTGTCTTTAATGTGGCATTTGAATTAACTCTTCATAGCATGCCCGTTCTCTGGAGCCAGACTGGAGAATAAATTGCAAGGTGAATATGGAACTAATTGTCACCAGCAGGGCTTCTGAACTAGGTAACTAGAAAATATCTTAGTGGTATTACCTTCAACATGTTGATGTGTTTTATAGTGCTGCCTACAGAGGAACACAACAAATTAGTTGTCAATAAACAGCTTGCCTTACCACTCTACCTCCTTTCCTATTAAATCTAATGGAGACAAAACTCTCTGAAATGGTGGCTTTAATGAGCAAACTTTATTTTAAAAAACTGCACTGGAAAAGGGGAAATATGAACTAAAAATGATTATATGTCACAATAAAATTCTCCAACTTGTCGGCTGATGAGATGATAATGTTGCCTATAAAAGCAGAAAGAGCCAAGTGCTGCTGAAACCCTGATAAAATGTCTTATTGAAATCTATTGTATTTACTTCTTATTAGATTCTGAACTCAAATAGATCTTGATTGTTGAGAGCTTGGATATTTAAAAGCTTGAAGATCATCAATTACATTACTCATAATTTCCACATGTGCCTTCCCCACCGTAATTCAGAGGGAGAGAAAGACTCTTTTAACACAGTCTTCCTGCAACTTGATTACTGGGAGACTCTGTTACAATGTGCACTTGAAATGCTGTTACGACGTGAACTTCACTGCAATTTTCTGTTTTATGGAACTACTCCTACACAGATTGCTTTGGGTAATAATTGAAATAAAATGCTAAGACTTCTGCCAAGAACCAAGAGGGAGAAATGGAGGGTCACCCTATACCTAGAGCCCTGCAGGGCTACAAGAAGCCTCCCTTTTAGAACTACCCTGTTTACCTGCCTGCTAAGAGTAGCTTTCTGGGAGCTAATATGCATTTTGACTTAAACAAAGCAATAATTTAAATGAGTATTATGCAATTGAAGAGGAGTTTGGTTAGGTTTATATTGGGTAGAAGCATGCTATAGGGATGATAGCTGGGAGAATTCCCACTGTCAAGATGTTGCCAGATAATGCTTGTTCACAGCATCCTGGTGGAGGGAACAACTTGGGGCTAGTTTCCAGTTCCCTGTAGGGCTGCAATGTTTACACTGTTCACGTGCTTGGATAGAAACAACTTAAACTATAACAGCTTACCTTCCACTGGAGCAGCTCCTAGCATGACATTACACACATATAGAAATGTTTATGTATCTCACTGGGTCTCACCAGAGCCAACGAACAGGATGAGGGAGGACCCAGAGTTTAAGTAGATACGCCAGGACCTGGGGAGATGGCTCAGTGTGCAAAATGTATGCTGCACATGCATGAGGACTGAGTTTAGAATTCCAGCAATAGTGTAAAAAAAGCCAGGTGCGTGGTAGCACGAGCCTGTAATCTCAGCGGTGGGAAGGCGGATAGGGAATGCCTAGAGCTTGTTGGCCAACCAGCCTGGCCCAACCAGGGAGCTCCAGGTTCAGCAAGGAACTTTTGTTTGAAAAATGAAGAGAGTAACTGAGAAAGACATCCAGCATTGAACTCTGGCCTACACAGGCGAGCACACGCAGGGGGAAGGGGTGATATAGGCATGTGCGCATGCAGGTACACATGCATCTCACCATCACACATACACACACACACACACACACACACACACACACACACACACACACACCACGCACACACACGCACACACACACAGGAAAAGAGTTGGAATCCCAGGTCCAACTAATGGTGAAGATTATTACATATTTGTTCCATTACCAGGGTGGCTTTCTTAATACTCATGTGTTCTCTTTCACACGCACACAGGTGCACTTTGCCTGTGGTTCTCACACACAGAGAAATATGAGGTGCAAAAAGGACATAGCAAGTCTTAAGAAGAGGGTGGGGTGGGAGAAGGCTGAAGATACCTAGCAATGCTTCTTCCAGGAGGAGAAGAAGTCCCTGCAGTCCTTCTCAGTGATACTCCTGCAGGAGGACAGCTTTTTGTTTAAACTGTCTTTATTTCAGTGAAGAGTTGGTCCTGAGTCACAACCTGGGAAAAATAGAACCTTATCATCCACCTCATCCCCCCCATCCTAACACACAGAAACACGTGTTCATTCACAACCTGAGGAAATAGAACCTTACCATACATCCTAACATGAAGAAGCGTGTGCTTGCTCTTGACAATCACTATAGAATCCGGGGAATTCTGTGACTTGTTCATCAGTATTTAATCTCTATTATTTTTTTTTAATTTCATGCAATTCCAACTTTCCCATTATGATTTGGTGTTGTAATCAATGTAATGACAACAGTTTAATTAAACAGACCTTCATTGATTATGTAAACTAACTTTCAAATTTTGACCAAATTTGATTTGGCACACCTTGTTTATGTTATTGTAAATCATATTTACTTTATTCTAGAGTTCACTGCTTATTTTAATAGTAGTTGATGACTTTCATTTAAAAAATCATTCATATAGTGATCACTGAATTACTACTCTCCATGTCCTGTGAACTGAATTGGTTCACAGAAAATATAGATAAGTATTATTTAGACTGAAATATTTTTAAAAGAGAAAGTCTTAATTATGAGGCAAGAGATTTGCAAGAGGTTGTCCACACAAAACCACAACTTTCCTCTTAAGGGAATAAGAGGTATTCTGGAGCCAAATATAAATAACTTAGCCTGGCAAATGGATTCAGATTGCCCTAACATGTTGATGGTTTTGTGAACTTTTATGATTATAGAGCAAAACATCTGGATCTGCAATATTCTAACTCTCCACAATGACTGAATTTTATTTTATTTTTTTAACAAAATAAGTACAATAAGACAAAAGTCATCATATCAAAGTTGGACTAGACAAGCCAACAGAAAAATAAAAGAGTCCTAAGAGAAGACACAAGAATCAGAGGCTCACTTGTTCACACATTCAGGATTCCCACAAAAATACCGAACAATTGAAAGCTTTTGTATATATGCAGAAGACCCGGAACAGACCTGTGTAGGCCTTATGATTCCCGCTTCACTCTCTGAGAGTTCATATGAGCTTTGTTCTGGTGTTATAAAGGAGCTTGTTTTCCTGGCGCCCTCCACCTCCTCTGCCAGCTCTCTTCTGCCTCCTCCTCTGTGTGCTTCCCTGAGCTCTAAAGGGAGGAATTTGATGTAGACAACTCATTTAGAGCTGTGCATTCCAAGGTCTCTGAGTGATGTCTGGCTGTGGGTCTCCATATTTGTTCCCATCTGCCATAGGATAAAGCCTTTCTGGTAGCAGAATATCATTAGAAGTCATCATTTTATTGCTACTTTAAAAAAATAAGTAGTATTTTGTTTTTCCCCCAGGTCCCTGCACTATCCACTCTCTGGTTATTGGTTGTCAAAGCAGTGTCAGGTATGGGTTCCATCTTCTGGAGTGGGCCTTAAGTCAAATCAGACAACATAGATGTCCCTTAACGGAAGAAAAAATAAGAGAATGTGGTATATTTACACAATAGATTATTACCTGTGAGTATTTTTAAGTAAGAAGGCACTGAATTGGACCAAATCTATTTGGAGATTTTCATTAAACCCTTTTCTGTCACAGGTAAACTGTATGCCCCTCCTCCAGCAAAGCACAGTAAGAGACAATATTTGGTGCCACTTTCCTTGGAGCAGCACAATTTATAGGTCTTGTGACAGTATTTACATGTCAGAAATATTTGGAATACATGTTAGAATGGATCACGGCTAAAGTGCAAATTGCTTGCAATAGCTTCCCCACAAAGTTCTTAGAAGTGCATTTCTGCCACACAGTTACTAAACTGTTCTGAATGCTCACAAGCAAAAGCAAAATGTCCCCTCTAGGAACTGCCATAGCAAGGCTTCTGCAGGAAGAGAGCGAACGCTTGCCTAGGAAGGACAGGGAGCACAAGTGCTGAGGTCTGGTGAGGACTCCATCAAAGGGAGTAAACACACGTGATGCTAAGTGACAAGTCTGTCTAGGTCTATCCCAACTCTCAGCTTCCTGTGTTCGAATTTGTGAAGTTTAATTTTTTATAAAATCAGGGCTACCTAACTTATGTTTGTAATTAAATGGACCTATTATTAAATGGAGATATTCGTTCATTTGTGACCTTTACATTTCTCTCTCTCTCTCTCTCTCTCTCTCTCTCTCTCTCTCTCTCTCTCTGTTCTCTTGTCTTTTGAAACAGAATCTGACTCTGTTGACTGGAGTGTAGATCACATAGACTCCTAACAAACTCCATGCTTCAAACTTCAAGTGCTGGGGTCACAGGTATGTGTCACCACTTCTGGCCTGTTCTGTCTTCTATTATTTTCCTTTGTCCCTGAAGAGTGGAGACAGGAAGCTGTCATTCTTCTGTGGATTGAGCACAATGTATGTAGGATTTGCCTGTTCTTAACAGAAACTAGTTACACATGAGGGAAATCAGGCATGCGTATAGTGGAGAAACATTTTAGTGCACACTGCACTCTGGCTCCAGGCTGTGTATAGCCAAGCAGAAATGCCCATGAAACTTGTCAACAAGAAGCTGCTGGTGGGGTGCTGGGGATGTCGCTCAGCTGGTAGAGTGCTTGCTCAGTGTGAATCCCTAAGTTCAGTCCCCAGCATTGCTTGAGTCAGATGTAGTGGTGCACACCTGTAACTCACGCACTCAGGAGGTGGTGACAAGAGGATCCAGAGTCTAAGATCATCCTCAGCTGCATGGGAACTTAAAGACTATCTAGGCTACATAAGATTCTGTCTCAACCAAAGAAAGAAAGAAAGAGAAAGGAAGGAAGGAAGGAAGGAAGGAAGGAAGGAAGGAAGGAAGGAAGGAAGGAAGGAAGGAAGAAAGGAAGAAAGAAAAAAAGAAAGAAAGTAGAGGCAGAGGAAGAGCCACAGCCTTTCAGGGCAAAAGGCCAAGGTGGGTCCTGAACAGGGACCAGATGAGGTATATGGCTCATGTCCTGCTTTATTGTCAATATCTTGTCTGGATTTTCTATTCAGCTCTGCCTCTTTCTTCATTATGGATGGAACTATAGTACGATGTAATCAGCACAGGGTCTGGTTGATTGAACAGTAATGAACTCTTTTGGCCTAAACAATTGTGGTTGAATGCATGGAAGAAGGGATGGAGGAACAGACTTGATAATAGCATCTAATTTTATTATCGAGAACATTCCCACCCTGGCATGGGCCAGGCTAGTTCTATCTAAAATGTCATGACATGTATTTCATGACTAGCATCAGGACTGCAAATTTCCTTCAAGGACTAAGAAGAACTTCAAAGGAAATCTATTTGATTCAACTCTTTCATAAGTCTCTATGCTCAGTTCCTTTCAACTGACAGACTGGGTCTTCTCTGCATCTACAAGAGAGTGCTTGTCCCTCTTGGGCCATGAAGGAACAGGGTGACTTTTCTTCCCCATGACTTCCTTTCAAAGACTGATATGGGTGAGCAAATCTGATCACCCATCTTTAAAGAAAATAATTTTCTTCAGATTAAGGTTGATTATGTCAGACATTTGACTTAAGCAGTAGATTTATCCTTTCTTAAAAGCATACCACAGTTACTAATTATAGTAAATGGTTACGAACAGGCACAGAGGGCATCTGGATGCCCATGGTCCCATGGTATGTAGGATCAAAACTGCTGTGTTTTACTGAAGTTATTACAGAGAGTAAGAACTGGGTTTCCTGGGTTGAATTTTAAAATTGAATGTATGTTAATTGGTAGAAAAAGCACAGACTTCTGAATTTGATGGACCTGGTCTGAAATGTGTCTGTCACTTACTAGTTATATTTTGGGGATTTTGGAACCTGTTTCCTCTGGGTGAAATGGGGGTAATTCTCTTTTTTTTCTGGGTTGTTTTAAGGGTTGGAAATGGCTCGAATGATTTATCAAAGCCAGAGCTTGGCTTGTTATAGATCATTAGTTATAAGAGCTTCTATTAAGGCTCAAAGAGTGAAATAATTGTTCAGGAAAATGTGGACGAATGATGCAAAAATAGGTGAACCCAATAGTGATATTGTCATATGAACTCCTTACACCAACCATGCTTGAAATGTGCCTCTGTGACTAGCAACAGCCTAAGACTGCAATAAATCATTTCACAGAGATCACTCAACTGGCCTCAAACACAATCCATGGTTTCTAACTCACAAACCTGTTCTGCATTTAGCAGAAACAATGCAAGGTAGAAAGCTCATAATTGACTTTTGGTCCCCTGAGCACTGCTCGTTCTGTAAACACTGGAAGTTTGCATCAGTTTTCTGCATCAGTTTAATGGCACTTGGTGAAGCAATGCTCTTTGTTTTGTAGGTTTTGTTGTTGTTGTTTATTTTCTTTTCTTTTGCTCTTGGTTTTGGAGGAAATAAACTCTAAATAAACGATTCAATCCAAGATATAAGAATACCTGTTTTTCATTATAAAATGCAGCTGATGAATAATTGCATAGATATTCTGCCACAGAAATCCTTCTAACCCCATCCATACTCTCTTTAAGAAGACTGAATCACCATGTCATGTGGCTGTTGTCATGGGTTTCTACCTCTGTATACTTTTGTCTTCTTCATCTTGGATTCTTTACATATGACATGCAGAGTATAACATTATTTTTGCTCTGCTAAGAGACAGTGTCAAATAAAATTAGTTCTTTCTACTCTATGCCACAACATGTATTCCAGCCTTTATTTAATGTATTAACTATACTTGTGCATACTTGTCTTTATACATCGTAATAAAAGCCCTAATGCATTTTAGAACACTGAAGAATAGTCACAGAAGATAAAAAAGCCTCAGTTCTAAGTGGAATCTTACAAATATAGGATATACCACCTTACTCAGAAAAAAAAAACTTACTTGAAGAAAATAGAGATTTTATCATAGGGGTAAAGATATGTGCTATATAAGGGTTGGGACACTGGGATAATGCATTTAGTTAACAACCATATCCATTTCCTGTCGTGTGTGTGTATACCTTGGTGTATGTCTCATGTATTGGGAACAAGGTAAGAAATAAATACGTTGCAGGACACAGGAAAAAAGGAAATGAATAAGAGAGTATTACATCATGTTTCTAAAGATAAAGATGTGTAAGTTGTCTCCAGAAAACCAGTGAATAATCTAATCAAAGAAGAAAGTTCTGTATATTAGTAATAAAATGGATACTGACCCCACCTGAATTCATGAGCATCTGGCAATGGAGATATTTGGAAGGGACCAAAGGAAGCCCCCAAAGGTCTAGTCTTTTGTAAATGTGTATGGCAAGCAAATAAGCCACTGGTAATAACAGAGCTGAACAGGCAAACAAACATACACCCCAGCACATTTATACTCTCACTACCTCAGGTAAAATGCAGCTAACAACACAATGATAAGTTTACCTCACATTCTGGATGAGACGGTCTCAACTCTCATCATTTTCAGTTTGAAACCACCAGTCTCTGATTCTAAGTCAATTTTCCATATGGCCGGAGCTTTGCATTCTTGAAACTTGACCCTGGGCTCTTGATTCTCTGCTAGATTTCACGGCAATTCAAAAAAAAGTTTGCAAACTCAAACTGGAAGCTTCAGGTTGCCCCTCACCTATAACTGTTCACTCTGGCAATGGTTACTTTGAACATAAGACAGGATACTTCTATGTAGTACTTAGTTGTAAAGTATTTAATTTCTATGAAACAATCAGACACTTCTGTTTATATTTGACAGTGGTAACAGTAAGTTGACAGTTTGAGTTAATCTTTTGCATGTGAGAGAAGTTACTTGAGAAAGTCACTGAGGCATAGATTGAAGTCTTAATAAACCCACATTCAAATGTTTTGATCTTGGTCTAATTACTAAACTCTTATGACCTAAAATTTAATTTCTCATCTGTGAAATGGTCCTTATGAAACACAGAGCACAGGATCCAATGTGATTTTATGTGGAAAGTATTTGTGCCTGCTGTATAGAAATGTTAATTGGTGAATGTCATCTCATTTTCACTGCCCTTTGTTTTATGAATTGCTTTGATATTTTGTTTTATGAATTTGCTCAATGTTAATTACAAGTAAGTGTGAACAATCAATACAATAGAAATATAGTTGTTAGGGCTTTTGGTTAAGTGGGATGGCATGAGAATGCTCTATTCTATTATTATAAATACATTCAAAAAGTACAGTCCTACAAAAACGAGGGAAATTGGAGAAGAGACAGATGGAAGACAGATGTGACATATACCTTTGTAACAGGTAATAGATCGATGGCTCAGGAGACCGCAGAAGGCTGAACTGAAGAGCTTCTGACGATACCCCTGAGACGCAAGTCCATTCAGGTAAGAGAATGCAGGCAACAAAGAACCAAGTCGGAGGCAGTGGCTTTAGAATGTGAAAGTAAGGCATGGATGAGACTGAAGTAAGGAAGCATCCTGACAGTGGACTTGAGAATCAGTTCAGTCCTCAGATCCTGCAAGTCCATCCATCTATGCCACACCCCAGCAAGGGATGCTCTTCCCCTCTTCCTACTGAGAACCAGAGGCTCATTCTCAGGAGAAAGTACACTGTGAAGTCACCAGACTCTGATTGCCAGGCATAAGAGACAAGAGTTGAAGTGCCAGGGTGATAAAGGGGCAGTAAGAAAAAATAAACACACAACACATGACACCTAGAACCATCTAACCTGTGTTTTGCTTAGAACATGGGCAGATGGGTTAGTTACTTTTCTTGTTGCTGTGACAAAATACTTGAGAAAAGTGGGGAGGAAATAATTGTTTTGGCTCCTGACTTGAAGATACAGTCCATCACGGCAGGAAAGGCAGGGCGGCAGGAAAAGTCGTCAGGGCGGCAGGAATGTGGGGTGGCTATTACACTGTCTGTAAACAGAGGGCAGAGATACACACAAATGCTCACCCAGCTTTCCAGCTCCTTTTCCCATGGTGTGCAATCTGGACACCTAGCTCACATTTAGTGGGTCTTCCTTCTTCTGTTATACATCTCTGAAATTGCCACCAAATTAAAAACATAAAAGAAGAATTAGGAGAATTCATCTCTGAAGTAATTGTTAGAAAAAAGAAATTGGAGTTATTATAGACATGGCCATAATTCCTGATGAAGTCCCCTGATGAAGGCTACCAAGTGATACTGCTTCCACACATGCTTTTCAACCAATATTACCTAGTATTATGAATAAGTAGATCACCAAAGATCATGGGGGTAAACAGACACAATTTGTGTGTATGTGTGTGTGTGTTCTAGAAGCAATGCAAGGAATTTAAGAAAATATGTTAAATATCTATATTTATATACTTAGATTATTTATTTTTGCCTAAACATCCAAGTATCACTTGAGACCAGTGGTTCTCAACTTTCCTAACACTTCAACCCTTTAGCACAGTTCTTCATGTTGTGATCACCCCCAACCATTAAATTATTTTTTGTTGCTACTTCATAACTGCAATTTTGTTACTGTTATGAACTGTAATGTAAATATCCAATATACAGATTATCTGATACGTGACTCCTGTAAAAGGGTCATTTGACCCACAAAGGGGTTGAGACCTACAGGTTGAGAACAACTGCATTAGACTGAACAACTAAGGATATAATATTATCCTTGGGGCAGCAAGGTCGAGAATACAGAATTACAAACAAGCTGGGAAACATGACAGTCAGACAAGGGGCAAATACAAGGCCAAAGAAGAGCTTAGAGCTCAGACAAAGTGTTAACAATGAAGGAGGAAATCAGCTGGAAAATAAGACCAAACTGACAACAAAATGGCGAATTATTAAAAAGACAGAAAACAAAAAAGGGTATTATTAATCAATAATAAAAGTTTTCCAGAATTGAAGGACATAGATTTTAAGATGAAAGTGATCCATAACACAGCTAGTACATTGTATGAAAATGTGAAAGTTACCATGGAGAGAAAAGTTAAAAAAAAATACACATTCACAGATCAGATACTGGAAGACATCAGACGTCACTTCAAACTGTAGACTGAAATGCAATGGTTTCCAACCCTGACAAAAATAAATGTTGACCTAAAACTTTATTCTGCAAGACTCTGGATCAGTGAGGATGTTTAGAATAAGTATATTTTTATATGACCCAGATCTCAGAAAATTTAGCTCCTTCGTGCTCCTTCTTAGACAAGACTGTGTTAGTTACATCTGTGTAGATGTGGCAAAAATACCAGGAAGAACAACTCAAAAGGAGGGAAGAGTTATTCTGGCTCATATTTTAGTGGGATCAATCCATGGTTGTTTGGTCTTCTGTGCTTGGGTAGCATGTCATGTTGTGGTGCCTGGGACCCATGTCATGTTGTGGTACCTGGGACCCATGTCATGCAAATCATGATACTGATACTTGGGCAGCACATCTTAGCAGTGGTACTTGGGCAGCTAATTATGGCAGTGATGCTTGTGGAAGAGTCAACCTAGCAGACAGAGAGCAGAAATCAAGAAAGTGACTGAAAACGAGAACCAAGCATACCCTTCAAAGCCACACCCATTGTGACTGATTTCTAGCTAGGTCCCAACTCCCAAAGTTTCCAGCACTTTTCAAAACAAAAAGTCACTAACTGAGAACCAGGTATTTAGCACACACCTATGGGGCATACTTCATAGCAAGGGCATAGGTAAGAGGGAGACATGCATCCCATAAATCTGTGGCTGAGTTAAACCCAGGCTAGGGAAGACAAACTTGTCATGGCTATGAAAAAAATATATAGGTGAATGAGGGCAGTGTAAACAGAACTACAAAGAGAGATGGATAGTTCCATGAAAAATACTTCCGTTTAAAAACATTCTGAAAGGACAGATGGTGACAATATTTGATCTGTAGAAAGCACAGAGACAAATCTTTGACAGTAAAAGGCAAATGATAAACAATCTCTGAAAGTTCAGGAAAACGAAGTTTGCCCAGGAATGGAAATATATCCATGATGCTATGGTCTTCAGAGCAGCTACATGGTTGTATGTATTGGTTGTGGTAGTTTATATTAATTATCTGCTTGACAGGACCAAGAAACACTGTGGAGACAATCTTTGAGCATATAGGAATAATGAACTGTATTAAATTAACGGAGGTGGGAAGACCTACTTTACATGTGGGCTGTGGTCCTAGCCTACATACACAGGAGAAAGCCAATGGACTACTGGAATCCACCTCCTCGCTTTCTGACTGTGGATGCAATATGACCGGTGGCCTCATGAGCCTGCCACTATGACTTCCTTGCTATGGCGCATGGCACCCTTGAGCTAGGGGCTAAAATAAACCTTTCCTTAAGCTGCTCTAGTCCAATATTTTTGTCAAAGCAATAAGAAACGTAAATAATATCTTGATATTTAACATTTATATAAAAATACTGCAATGGTATTCCACACATATGGAAGAGGTATGAAAGATAAATGATTTTTTCATACATATATGGGGTGCATTTGAGAGAAGGGCTAAATAATTATAGTTAGATACATTCATATTTATGAATCTACATAATGTTGTGTATATATGTGTGCTTGTTGTATATGCATGCATAAACATGTATGTGCGTGCACACTGAAGGCAGAGAATGATGTTGGATTTTTCCTCTAACACTCTCCACCTTGTAGTGGGTAGCCATTCCAGCCTAGATCTAGAAGTTCCAACCCCCATTGAGACTTTGGTAACTGTCACGCCTACAAGGCGGGGCCAAGAGAGGACCCTGAAGACCAGAGATCCTGATGCGCCAGCTCTCTTGGTTCCTGGACCCTGGACACTGAAGGTTAGACCGAACAGAGTTCTCCAGAGAACACCACCGGACTGCGCTATACCTTTCCCAGACCCTGTAAACTATCCCTTCACTTGTAAGTTACCCCACAAAATAAACCTCCCTTTTAACTACATGGAGTTGCCTTAATAATTTCACCAATATCTGATGCCCAACATGGGGCTTGAACCCATGACCCTGAGATTAAGAGTTTCATGCTCTACCGACTGAGCTAGTCGGGCATTGGGGCATCTTGCCCTGTGGTCAGTGTAGCCATAATCCAGGCAGAGATGTTGTGGTGCCTCATATGTAATCTTCTTTGGAGACCTTGGGTCACTGCTATGATCTGGAGGTCTGTCTGATGTAATAAGCTTTTAGATCAACATTTAAATGCCATATTATGCAGATCTCTGAAGTATGAGGACTGTCCAGGTATATCTAAATAGACAAACTTTGTTTCTAGTTACTTGTTTCAAGCTCAACCCTGAAAACATATGCAAGGGACTGAGTAAATGAGTAAACGTACCCTGTAATATTACATCAGTAGTTACTTACCTTGACTGACTATTTATGTTCTCTAACAGTCAACAATAAGTAGCCGAAAAACAATGCTTTTAAGTTGAAGCTCTTGTAGCATCAAATACAGGTTCAGTAAAGAAACCAAAACAAAATATCAATATAAAACATATATATGTATCAGTTTATCCAAATAACTTAAGCTTAACAAACTTAGCAAACACCAGGAGGCTAGACAACATTCTTAAGCCTGAATGTACCTTGGGTAAGGAGAAACATTTGTAAGTCATTGGTTTTTAACTACAAAAACTGTTCTTAAAAGATTTAGAACTCTCAAACGTCTTTTGTAATATCAACAATAAGGTATCTTTTTTTTTTTTTTTTTTTTTTTTTTTACTTTAAGGGGAAGAAAACATGGCATCATCACAATCTGTATAAAGTAAAACCAAGCTCCAGAGTGCAAACAATCCCAAAGTTCAATATCTGGGATTCATTTATAATCCTTTTGGTTCTTTTACTTAGAGGCTTGGATGATTTCTTTGACCCTACCTTTGGCAGCACATACATAGCCTGCCTGCTCCATTTTATTATGGCTGGATTTTTCCTCTAACACTCTTCACCTTGTTTTGTTTTATTTTGTTTTTGAACAGGGTCTGTCACTGAACCTTGAGCTCACTGATTGGCTATACTCCCTGGCCAATGAGCCCCAAGAGCCTCCTGTGTCTGGCTTCTAGACCTGGGGTTACAGGATGAACTATCAAGCTTGGCTTTTTACAAGGATATTGGAGATTAACTTGGGTTCTATGCTTGTGTGACAAAGCCTTTACCCACTGGGCAATCTTCACAATCTACAAGTTATATAATCTTTATATTGGGAAATATCAGGGTCTGAGTAAATAAAAAGCAGAGTCAGACTGTTAAATAAAGTTTATAAAAAGCTGTATGTGTTGAAAATAACTTTCTGGACTGCAGGAGATTAAAGATTGGGGGGTTTGAGATGTGGGACTCCATTGCTTTTCCTGTTATTTGAGTTGTTTGTAATACTTGCCCAGTGTCACATTTTCAATCCAATTCTAATCTAGGGCAGAAATGCTTGGTGCCATCAGAGTCCTGTCTCCAACACAGGCTTTGTTCCGCAGTACCTCCTTAGAGACTGTGGGGGCCACTGGGCCTCTGCAAGACAGCATCCTTAAAGTGCAATGATGAGAAATAAGGCCACCTCATACCCTGTCACTCACTGGGGTATGAGGAGCAGTGGGCATGTGATTCAGGCCTCTGTCTTTAAGGGAGCAATTCCAGAACATACTGTGCTTCTCCAGGGCTTCTATATTAACTGACGTTTGAGTCCTACTCAGCTGTCCACAGTAGCCATATATGTCTTGTCCCCCAGACTCTCTCTGCTCTCCTTTCCTCCCCCATGGCTCCTCCCCCACAGGTCCTCCCCTTATATAATTGCCTCCTACAGTCCTCTCCATGGTTCATGGGAACCTGCCTCCATCCATGTCCCTTTCTTGGCTTTCATTGCAAAATCATCAAACAAACTAAACAAAACAAAACCTGCTTCACACAAATTTATGTTGTAAAGCAACATTTCAAAAAATTAGAATAGTAAGTATCCATAATTTATATGTCCTTTAATATAAAATGAAACATACTATGAAGAGAATTTTTATGGCTTTTAAGTTTTAATCACAGATCCACACTTTGTTTCAAATCTTTTGTGTCTGAAAATCAGCCAAGAACATTTTGTGCTTTGGAATCTGTTTCCGATGACTGGATGTTCTCTAACAATGAAGATGTTGAATATGCTGGTGGGAAAAAGGTGAAACAGGATTTATCTTTATAAAATAGTGGAAAGACGACTACCATTATCTCATAATTGCTCAATTAGTATAATATTCAACATAATTTGTGATCCATATATAGCACTATATTATTAAATTAAGCATTATTTAACATCCCCAAATATAAAGTCATTGATGTATGTATAGGTGAGGCAAGTGGGAGAAATCTGCTGTGTTAAAATGAAAATATTCTTTATAGCATTTTCTACCAGCTCAGAAAACAACCTTGTGAGAATGACCAAGCCGAGGATACTGTGGCAAAGCAGTAGAGAAGGGACATGAAAAGACCAGTATTCTAGGTGAGAAGTTTGGACTGGCAGTTGTCATCCACATCAGACCAACATGACTACAGTAAACTCCTTGAAGCTGTCCAGTGATGGTGCTGATCCGTCTGTTGACGTATGTGTGCTAGTGTCACCCTTATTATTGCCTTCTCTGTAGCCCCCAAGTGAGGAAAGGCCTGAGACATAACTCCTCTGAGGAGCCCACACAGGCTTCTAACTTTCTATTCGGCCTAGGCTGCTGCAGAGATCACAGTCCTGCCTCAGGTGTGCACAGCCATGCCAGACCTCAGTTACATTTGACTGAAGATTCTCACTACCTTCTTGTCAATAACAAATGGAGTACTTAAGGTGATTGATGTGTAAGTTACCTTAACTTAATCATTTTATTCTACATTGTATACATACATCATAGCATCATGTATTTCATCAGTGCTTACAATTGCAATTAGTTAATTGTTTTTGAAAGAAAGTTTTATACATTGATTTTAAAAAAAGCCACTGCCTATTAATATCATCTGAGGCACGTGTTAAGCCCTCCTATTGGATGGTTTTCACTTTCCCTTGGTCAGATCCCCATGTAGGCAGGCCAAGCTCTCTACCACTGGATCCATAGAGGCCTTGCTTTGCTTTTGGTAACTGTGAACTTGCACAAAAAAAAATAAGCCTTTGTTTTCTTTTCTGTAAAATGGGGTTAACAATAGCTAATCACAATGAGGGCTGATAAAGTAATGCTATGAGGCATTTGATACAGGATGTAGAATATAGAAAATGCTTTAAACAAGGAACTCATGATTGTCATTTATGGAAGGCTTTTAGATTCTTTAATTTAGCATGTTGAAAATGTGCTTTTAAAAATATTCTCATTATAACATTATTGTCAACAATAAAACCTGAGAAACACCAAGCACTCAACAATGGGGAATTGGTCAAGTGAAATGGGATGTTCCCATGTGTTAACACATTACGTTATGAGGCCATTAAAAATAGTGATGTAGTAAAACGTCTAGTTTCTATGCAAATGCATGACATATTGTAAATGAAAAGCAATCTCTGCTTCCATTTACATAAAATGAAAACAAGAAAATAGACAAAGCTCTCTCTCTATGCAGGTGCTTATGGCCACAATGCAAAACTGTATTGATGATAGTAGTTAGAAGGCAAGGGTCTAGCGGAGTCTTTTGCATACCAAAGATCTTTTGGAGTTAAGCATTTGCTGCTTATTTAGAAAAACATCATATTAAATTTGTGTCATATTCTTTCTTAACCTAAACTAGTTTTTACTCTGCATTGTTGATGTTAAGTATTTGAATATCATCACTAAATAAGAAGCCACGCGACTCCCCTCACTACGCAAAAGCTGTGTCTCATCTCCCTTGCCATAGGCTATGACTCCATTTGTTCTGTCTATCTGAAGTTCATCTCATTTTTTTCCTTCCCCTTTTGGTGTTTCCTTCTATTACTGTCTTACTACCTTCACTCTCTGTTATCTGATGAGCTAACAACTTCTCCAAGCATTGTTCTATAGTGAATTTTCTCTCACTCTGCTCTCCTCTTGTCACACTGATTTCCTTAACAGTCACATCTGATCATACATCGCTTTGTGAGAAGCACTCACTGGATTCTGGTTGCTCACCAAAAAGATAAACACAGCTTATCATGGTTATTAAACTTTTCACTAGTGAGTGCAATTTTAATTTCACACACTGAACTCCACCAATCTGTGCTTTTCTCCATTTATATTGAATCCTAAAATCTTTGAGTCCTTGGGATAAAGGCTTATGTATCCCTTTGCTGCTGTGCAGAATGTGGCTTATTCCATTTTGTGATGTGGCAATGGCATTTTTCTCCTTCTGTACACACTTTTAGTCATCCTGCTTCAAGTTTACATTTTCAGCTTTTCTATTCCACCAGTGTGTCTTGAGTTCTTGTTAGGTGCACAGTTTTACTTATTTGCAAAACCTTGTTTTATAACAAATTACGAAAAAAAAATCTGGTAGGTTTTATCCAGACATTCCTTCAGTTTCTAGTGTCTACTTACAATAGTTTCTGTGCAAGATAATGAGACTAAAGCTATGAACAAGATGCACACAGAATATTTCATTCTTGGGACCAAAAGAGTGGAGAAGATGTGTACAAAATAGATAAATGGAAGTCTGTGCTGTATGCAAGGCAAGCAATTGGAGGACTAGAGCACAGCTTCAAGAGGCTGCTTTGGCTGTTGAAAGGTGGGCCTTTTGAAGAAGGTGATATTTGAAGTTGATACTGCAAGATGAGACTGAGTGTCCTGTTTAAAGAGGTAAGGAAAGAAGAGTTAAGGCAAAATAAGTATGGCTAAGGTCAGCAAGCACAGTACTAGCTCAGAGAAGGGTGAAATCTTGACTCATATGAAGTTCATGAAGTTTGAGAGCTATAAACCATGAAAATATTGAGAATTCTATCTCATAAGAAATAAAATGTTATTGCAGGGATCTTAAGAGAAGTGAGGTGCTTTATTAATTTAGTTTGTGTGAGTGCTTTTATTTGAAGGTATGTACATGGCCTTGTGGATGCACATGTATGAGGGTGTGTGTGTGTACATGTGTGTGGAGGCCAAAATTTAGCCTGAGGTATCATTTCCCAAGAATTTTTCACTTCGGTATTTAAGACAGGAGCTCACTGAACTGCAATCTAAGTCCGAAGCCTGCCTGTCTCTGCCTCTTTAATGCTGTGATTACAAGAGTGTGCTGTAATGGCAGTTTTGTTTTATTTTCCACATAGGTTCTGGGGAACATATATGTCAGCAAAGCAACAGCTGGGAACAAGAAGACAAAACCCCTGGTTAGGAAAGAAACTGACATAAAAAGCCCAAAGCACAATTGGGTGCAAGAAACAGGCCAGGGCTTGCAATGATGGTGGAAGGTCGGAATCACCTACCAATATCTATTTAAACCGGATGTGACAGCAGCTGGACAGAAATGGCAGCAGTAGCTCTGGGTATGAAAGTGATCAGACCTTGTATCAATGTGATTGAGCTCAAAGTGTCTTGTGACAAACTGTGACATCTTAGTCCTTGTGTTCCTGCCGCCGCTGGCTCTAAGAACAGAATTGCTGATCTGACTGGGACCACTTTCTGCAGGCTCAGCTGCTCCTCCTCCCAGGTTTCATAGCCCCTTCTTGATTGATCCTTTTTTTATATATGTCATTTGCATGAGCACATATTCAGCCAATGAGGGTCCACCTGGCTCTATACAATGGAGTGCACAGCTCTGAACAGGCTTGTTTATTCAAGAGGACAGACTTGCGTAAGGCTCCTGCCTCAGGTGGAGAACTCCCTCAGGTCCCTATAGCACCACCTCTAAGACTCAATCTGCAGCAACAGATGGCATCTCATTCCTTCTTTGGCTTCTCCCATGTATGCTTTGGCTGCAAGTGGGTATTTGATTTTGCTGCTGTTTCTTGCCTCCAAGACTCACCAGCTCAGAGACCTATAGCTTCAGAGCTGAGTCCAGCTACTGCAGACATTGAGACTTGCTGCTCTGGAGATCTCTGGGGGCTTCAACTCTTCTAGGAGCTCTGGATTGGTATTCCCCTGCTGTCAAGAGTTCAAAACTTGAGGCTGGAGAGATGGCTAAGTGGCTAAATTCCACTGGCTGCTTTTCAAGAGGACTCAGATTCGATTCTCAAAACCCAAATTGTGCTTCACGGCATCTGTATAACTCTAGTTCTGGGAATTGGATGTCTTCTTCTGGCCTATGTGGGTATCAGACATGCACATGGTCTGTAGACACAAATGTTTTAAGGCAAAACACACCATACACACAAAATAATTTAAATTTTTTACAAAAAGAGTTCAATTTAATGAAGTTTAAATTTGAGCTGTCACTTGTACATAGTGACCTGTTTTTCCCATTTGAGGTCATTAGTCCTGAGTGAGTTAATAACTCCCATGCTGCCTATCTGTGTCATTCCTGAAGTGATCAAAACAAGAACCCTGATAGAGACAGGAGAATTGACTGCCTCAGCCAACTGTTTCACCTGAAGGCCATGAAGAAGCTTCAAGTTTGCAACTCTTCTGAGTTGCCACCTGTGTTGGGCTTTTCTTGGAGTATTTCCTACTTCTGTAAACAACTCCTCAATCATACTCCCCAAGTAACCACAAGAAATTCATTGCTTCACCAAGTTGGACTCTGTTTTGTCTTTGGTTCCATATCTGGAGTGAATAGACATGTGTCTCCTCAGGAAAGGTTTCCTACAGGGATACATAAGGAGATTTTGAGTATGTCTTGAAATAGAGTTGACAAACTGCAGACAAATGAAATAAAGAGAGTGTCAAGCTTTGGGAGTCCACTGCTGGCTAATAGAGCTGCCAATTATGAAGGGTGGGTGGGGCTACTTTCTATAGTTAGATCACCTTCCCCTGTTTCATATGACCTGTCAAGTCTTCTTCTTTTTGTTAAGGCCAGTTAATTTTGGTGTTTGGAGCTTTCATTTATCAACTCTGCCTTGAATAGTGAAGGGTAGGCAATTCTCTGATTACTGCTGCTGACTTTTCCTTGCTTTCTTTCATGGATTTTGTGTGAGCCCAGCCATTTTTAATGTATCTGTTATCACTGTATCCTTGACATCTAGCACCAACGGTAATAATCAAAGGTGTGTTGGAAAGTTTGCTGAAATAATTCATGCATAAGTAAGCCAGTGGCAAATAAATTCATCAGTATATTTTACAGCGGAGGTTTGGTTCTTCACAACGTTAAATTTGCCAAGACTGTAGATCTCCAAATTAAAGAATGAATGCAGATCCCAGTAAGGGATAGTCGCTGAGCACCCTGTGTTGAAAGACAACACAGCCTTGTGGAGGCATCCTGATTAAGTAGGCCAGAAAAGGAGAGCTACTTTGTTACCCAAGGGTGACACTTGCTTGAGCCACTTAGGAAAACACACTTCCATTTATGTTTCAATGTGTATTTCATTTTCCCAACCTTACTAGCCAAATGAAAGACTCAGGGAAGGTATTATTCTTCTGTTCTCGTGAGCCCTGTGGACTGGAAGAGTCGGATCTTCTATCTAATGGTAGGGATTAGGTTGATTCATGGGGGGAGGAAATTAGGAGTGGATTCCTCACATTTTAGGTTTTTCTCTGTGACTTCCACTCTGCTTATTCAGGTCCCCCATTGTGCTAATGCAAAGAGCTTGTCTGACTGTGTGACCCACATCTAGAATATGGCTTTGTATTTTAAGCTGATATTATGCATTTGTAAGACTTCTCGGTCTCCCTATTTAAATACACAATTATTTTATCTTTCAACAGGAAATAAGCCACCACGCATATTGCTAGAAGAATTGATTTATGAGACAGAAGAGCTAATTTTATCTGTTTAAGTCCCTGAATTTTTGTATCTTCTGAGTACTTCTCCCCTTTCAGTAAATTTGTCAGCCAGTGGTTCCATGAAAGTAAGAGCACTGAACTTCTCTGAGAGGCAAGTCTGCGTCACTACAAAGCAAACACACTCCTGTACACTCAGAATTATTACCAGCAAGGGTTTTTGAGTCATCAGTCACAACAAAACCAAGGAGGGAGAGAATTTACTTTAGTGTCTAAGTCTGTAGGAAAAAAACCCCAGTCAAGAGAGTTCATGGGGCTGGATTTACTTCTAATCCTTCTGACTGTTTTATAGGCCATAGAGTTAGCACTCAGCTGCAGTCCGTTTTATTTTCTCCGTCTTAATTCCCACAATACAATTTATTAAGGAAGATGTCAAGTATCTGCCTGTCTCCTTCAAAGACATCACGATTATTTCTGAAAGGACCATATGTGCAAAAAGATTCAAATGCAGCTAATTTCTCCTATCTGGAATAATCATGCTATTCATTAGCAATCATAATTGTACTTTCTGTTATTCAGACTGTAAAAGTCCAGTGTCAGATGAGGTTTGTAAGATAGACTATAGGGAAGCATTCTTATTTCAGAGGAGTGAGTCTGAAGCCACATCCTTTCCTAGTGAGAAATGATGTAGAGATACTATGAAGTTCTGATGAGTTTTTAGCAGGGCCGCTTGTGACCTGATGTAATGTGAAGTCAATCTTCAAAATTCACTGTGGTCTGATTTTACTTGTCCTGAAGGGGAGTCATTAGCCTGAGCTCATAGTATTGGAATTTAGTCTTAAGGCTAGGGCAAAGTTTCTCTGCCATAATTGCTTCCATCTGCTACACTAACACATGTGTTCCTGCAATAAAAGTTTCTAAAACTCTCCAAACTCCACATGCCCCCTTTAGACTGGGCGCTCGCCATGCTGATGTCTCACCTGCATTCCGTCTGGTGGGAATCTGTCCTGCAGCTGGCTGCTGCTTTGTGGGCGGGAGTGGTTAGGTTGGGGTGGTATTTGTTCTAAGACTCCAGTGGCAAATTGAATGCAGACATTTGCCTCTGGCACTAAAAACTGTAGTCATATGTTACATCATACGTGCTTCTCAGGTCTCAACTCATTCCAATGTCTTTCTTTAATCCATTTTATTTATTTGTTTTAGCTTCAACAAGTAATATAAAAGTATAATCTTACTGTAAAAAAGCTTCCATTGGAATAGTAAAAAAAAAAAAAAAAGTTTCCCTTGAGTGAGTCTTCCTTCCTCTATCTCATGTGTTAAATGAGACAATTTCTATGGAGCTGGAATTCACTCTCTTTAAAACAAGCTTATTTCATATTCTGTACATGAAGAGACTTCAAAGACCTGGAAACTTCTAAAAATTAGGGAGGGGGGAGGAAAATAATGTCATTAAATCACACAGAGTAAAAAAAAAAAAAAGAACAGAAAAACAAAAAGAAAGAAAATACTCCATAAGAAACATTTAATGGAGTCCGGGGGTATTGAACTGATGAATTCAATATATACTTGAACCTCAAATTATTTGAAATGTAAGAGGATTCTCAAATGTGGCACTGTAGAGTGTATTATTGTACTTATGGACCAAAACAAAACACAAACAGACAAAACAATAACAACAAAAACCAAATTCACCTAGCCCTTAGTTTTGAAGTAATGACTCCCTCTTCAAGGCTACTGTGACAGGAAACTGAGAGGGATCTGAGAACATTACAGAGGCTACACGGGGAATGTTTGTGCCCAGGATTAAGATGGTGCTGAGGCTGCCACTGAAGGATGAAGGATGCTGATGTTATCACTCCAGTTAGTCCCTGAAGTTATATTTAGGATGACCTTTAGCAGGATCTTTAGAAATTGTTTATCCCAAGTTTGCCATCATGTATGTATGCATATAAATATGACATATACAAATACATATTTTTCTTAATTTTTAGTTAGTGAATGCATTACACATAATTCTCACATAACACATGATAGGAATATGTATGTGTGCAGTCTGTTTGATCCACCATGTGCACTAACATTTTTTAAGGAAGGTGAAAAGTTCAAAGTCCAGAATTAATCACTTAAGCTGTTAGATTTATTTGCCTCTTCTGGATGCCTTTTCCAAGATGTACCACTCACTTTAAAATACACTACATTCCTTGGGAAACTGCTTAAGGTAGTTGGGGAAAACTCAAAGAGAGATAGAGTAAGGTCATGCAGTTGTCAAGGCTCAAAAGAAAATAATACGGCCAAAAGACCCAGAACCATGTGCAGAAGAGGACCAAAGAGGTCATCCAATCCGTCTCCTGAACATCAATCCTTGCTGCAGATGGAGGGACTCCTAAACCATAGAAGACATATGACTGTCAAGCCCTCACTAAGTGTCCCAGGATACAAATTCTTCCTTTGAAACTTGTTTGGATTCCAGTAGACCTGCTAGATAGCTCTTGTGAGCATCTCCCCCACCATCTACTACTTAGTTCATGGCACGTCAGAATGTGTGATCACATCCAACTCGTTTCAAAACCTTTAACAATTGAAACGTTACTTTTCAGCGCTTTGTTTATAAACTTCACTATGTAATATTTTATGTATATATAACTTATTTGGATGAGGAAATGAGGTAATTAAAAGGCAATCAAATGATTAGACTGCAGCCACCAGTATGGTTTTTTTCTAAACCTATTGCTTTGCTTCCATTACATCCTATTCTGAATTTTTTTTAGAATTCTTTTATTTTTGCTTTACAATTTAGATAGCTTCTTTATTGGCTTAGCTTTATAAAAATTATATTATTAATAAATTATTTTTTATTTTTCAAAGTAGGATGATATTCTAATGTTCATTGATATTTTAATAGTCACTGGTTTTCATCATCCTATAATACTCCTTTATCTGAATATGTGGCTTACTTATCTGTTTTAATTTTGATGGACACTTCATTTTTCCAGTATTTTAAGAAAGCTCCTACAAACCAGGTCATTATAGAAAGTTTTGAACTTTTTGCCTGTCAAGAGTGATTTAAGAGTTTCTTTGTAGTAAGATTTTTTAAACTGTGGAATAAAAGTCATTATTATTATAATAAAATGAGTAGAATGGGTCTTTTGCAAAAATTGCTTAATGAAATAATTGGCAAGGGTATCTTTCACATATTCCATTTCATATGTGTATATCAATGTACTATATAGCAAAGATGAAGATGATACCAAATTATTTGTCAAATGTTTGTGCCAATTACACATTGTCTTCCTCTCTTATGTGGTATCATTAATGTAATAAAGAGGGAAATGGCCCCAAGTGTCTTGATTACCTCTTAATGTTTAGGACTCACTTTGGACAGAAGTGAGACTTCTATTTCTTTACATTATACACCTCTAAAATTGCAGTTCACATGTTAATTTACTATATAACTATAACGTGGTGGTTCGAATAAGAATGTTTCCCATAGACTGATATATTTGAATGCTTAGTTTTCAAGGAGTGGCACTACTGAGAAGGATTAGAGAAATTAGGAGGTGAGGCCTTGTTGGAGTAGGTGTGGTCTTGTAGGAGGAAGTGTGTTCATCCTGCTTATATTACTATTTTTAGTGAATGCTAAACATTGTTTTAATTTTTGTGTGTATTGGCAATTATATCTGTGACAATTCTGTTAATTACTTTCTGGTTTTCATATGTTTTAAACCCTTTGTGTTTCTTTTAATGTTTTAAATAATTTATTTATCTATTTATTATCATGTGGCAGTAGGCACATATGCAGAAGTCAGTGGCGTTAGCATTGACTTAAGATCATCAGGCTTATCTGGTAAGTGCTTCACCACTGAGCCATCCGGCCAAGGCTCCTCATCATTTCTGAACTGGTAGGTCCTTGGCTTAGCATTTTTTTTTTGGTGGGGAGATAGAGGAATGTTGTAACAAACTGTAACAACAAATTTGATTATTCAAACACTAGACATTTACTCTTATAGACTTGGAAGTCAGAAGTCCAAAACCAAGTTGTTGGTAAAGTAAGTTTCTTCCTCAGGATATATCTGTATTCAAGATATAAAATAGATACTATGCAATACACATATAGACAGTAAAATCGTTACTATACAGAATGAAATTAGAACATCCAGAAATCCACACACTTTTTAAATGCCATCATTGTTAAAATCTACTCATTTAGTATAACTTCCAAATATAGTACATTGTTACCAATAATCTTAAAGATTTAGCATAAACTTAAGGTGCTCACTCTCATCCATGTGATATCCACAGTACTAGCAAAAACAATCAGACACAAAAGATAAAAAAAAAAGATACCCAATTGAAAAGGAAAAAGTAAAATGACCTTTCTCTGTAGGTAATCATAGGATCATGTTGTAACTACTTCATAAATTGTGTCAAAAAACTTAGTCATTGTACTAATTCTAGGATATAAAATAAAAGTATGAATATCAACATTTATATAAAATTGACAACCAATCTTTTGTTGGGATAAAATGTCCAGACAAAAGCAACATAAGGGAGAAGGAATACTTGGTTCACAGGTACAGGCTATAGCCCACCATTGTGTTGAGTCACAGGGACAGAGGCAGAGACAACTGGCCACATTACACACAGCTAAAAAGCATATATGCATGCTTATGTTCAGCTTGCTTTTCCTATTCTTAAATGGTTCAGAATATCTTGCTTAGGGAATAGTGTCACCTATAGTAGGCAGATCTTGTCAACTCAATTAAATAAGAATATTCCCCCCAGCCATGCCCGTAGGCCAACCTGCTTTAGACAAACTCTCTCTTAGACTCTGTTTTAAGGTAGTTCTAGATTGTACCAATTTGACACTTAAAACCAATGAATATACTAACAGAAAAATCAATTAAACATCACCATTTACACTTTCACAAAATATTTAGAAATGTCTCACCAAAAAGATGAAATAATATTAGCATTAGTTACTCTTCTGTTGCTATGACAAAGTACCATGCCCAAAATCAACTTATACAAGAAAGGGTTTGAAGTATAGTTCCAGAGGCCAACATCCCATAATGATAGGGAAGGCATGGCATGACAGCTTCTGAAAACTTGAAGCTAAGAGAAAAAAAATTGGAAATGGAAAGGAAGCTATAAGCTGCCAAGGCCTACTACCCCCAGCAATGTAGTTTGTGTAAAGGATCCATAACCTCCTCAAACACTGCCACCAACTAGGGACCAAAGGTTAAAAGTTGTTAGCCTATTGTTAAAAATATAATACTCCATTAAAATTGTTACCCATTGTTAAAAATATAATACTCCATTAAAATTGAAAATGATATGTAAGTAAAAATATACCCCATGCTCATGATATAAAAGAATTGTAGCTGGAAGTTTTTCTTTGTCCTGCCCAGTCTGCATCCACTCAGACCCCAATAAACACACAGAGGCTTAATATTATTTATAACCACTTGGCCATTAGCTCAGGTTTATTACTGACTAGCACTTACATTTAAATTAACTCATAATTCTTATTTATGTTTAGCCATGTGGCTTGGTACCTTTTCTCAGTTCTGCCTTGTCATCTTGCTTCCTGTATGTCTGGCTGGTGACTCCTGACTCAGCCCTTCCTCTTCCCAGCATTCCTTTAGTCTGCTTGCCCCAGCTATACTTCCTGCCTGGCTACTGGCCAATCAGTGTTTTATTAAACCAGTGTACAAAAGCATTATCCCACAGTAAAGAATCATTATTAAAATGTTTATTCTACTGAAAACAACCCACATATTCAACAAAGTCTCTATGAAAGTTTAATGTCATTCTGCATAGAAAGAGGCAAAAAATCAGAAATTCTTTTGAGTGCTCCTTTTAATCATGATTGCTGATAATTCCTGTCTCTATTTCTGCCCTTACATGGCCATTACTCCTGTGTTCGTATCTCTGATCTCTTTGCCTTGTCTAAGACTATTCATCAATTATTATGTTTGGGACTCATCTTAAATCTGAGGGATTATCATATTTTTAGATCTCATGCTTAACTTGATTACAGCTGAAAAGATCGAGTGACACACGGTCTCATTCACAGGCCTCGTCTTTCAGGAGGACTTAATTCAGCCTATTCAGATTGCAAGGGAAATACTGAGTAAAAACTAGCTAATACACTCAAGTACTTCAGTTCTTAATTTTAATGCTACAAAACTCATTTATTTTTGTTTTAATTTGAAATAGTCTCATGTAATCAGGCTGGCCTTAAACTCCCAGTATAGACAATAACCCAGAAATTCTGATACTTGTGTTTCTACCTCCAAAGCCCTGGAACTATGGGTGTGCATCACTGTGGTGGTTTGGGGCAGATGATCCCTATAGTGTTGGGTTGTTGAATACTTGGTCCCCATTGGTGGTGATCCTTGAGTTTAGGAGGTGTGGCCTTGCTGGAAGAAGTGTGTTAGTAGGAACAGACTTTGGGAGTCAAAGATTGCCCTCATTCCTCTTTTGCCCTATTTCTTCTTTGTAGTTTGAGATGTGAACTCTCTCAACTGACTTCTATGGTCACCATGTCTGTCTACTGGCACACTTTCCTGCCATGTTGTTGATGGACTTTTACTCTTCTGAAACCACAAACCCTTACTTCTATAAATTGCCTTAGTCATGGTGCTTTATCACAGCAATAAAAAGATAACTAAAACAACCACTGAGGCAAGTTTATGAAGGGCTAGGGACTGAACCCTGGGCTTCTGGAATGTTAAGCAGAGACTCTGCCAACTGAACTAGATCCCCAGCCCATGGGCATATGTTTTGATTATTTTGATAAACTGGTGTGTGCACATGAGTGTGTGTGTGTGCTCACACATATGTTATATTTTCTAATTTATTAGATTTTATGCTTTCCTTAGGTTTTTTTTTTACCTCTGAAATATGTATTTTAAAACATTCTTTAGTAAACTATGTCTGTGGACAAACTTTACAACTTTTCATTTGCATTAAAGTACTTTACTTTAACCAACAAGTTAGCTAGGAAGAGTAAAATGTTGTAGATTTCTACACTGACAATTCCTTTCCTTTCATAGTAATTCTGGCTTTTTTTGCTGTTGTTTCTTAACCTAACAGTGTTGCCTTTATATGACATCTCTTTGGATGGTCTTAAAGGCATTCTTTTGTGTTCAGTGTTTTACTACACTGAATATTGGTTTTGTGTAGAAATTTTACTACAAGGTGAGTCTTATTTTATTTATTCTGATAGTTACACATTTTGTTTTACCTATATACATATTTCTTGGTTTTTTTTGTTTGTTTGTTTGTTTTTTCGAGACAGGGTTTCTCTGTGTAGCTTTGCGCCTTTTCCTGGAACTCACTTGGTAGCCCAGGCTGGCCTCGAACTCACAGAGATCCGCCTGCCTCTGCCTCCCGAGTGCTGGGATTAAAGGCGTGCGCCACCACCACCCGGCTACATATTTCTTAATATTCTAGAAAGTTATTGCCATCATCAGATTGACTTTTGTTTCTTAAATTACTTTTTTATTTTGACAAATTATTTGTAGTCACTTTTCTCTATACTCCTTAAACTTTCATTTTCTATTCCCTGTGTCTTTATGCAATACCTTTTTATTATTGGCTTTATTTTGTAGTTTCATTTTAATTTAAAAAAATTATTTGGTTCTTTTCAATGTACTCAGTTATATTTGAGAATGAGTTCTTATTTTTCCACTGTATTTTTGCTGTTAGCACACTTTATACATAGTTATATTACTTGACATTTTCAGTGTGTGAGATGGTTGGGAATCTACTCTGCCCTTTGTTCTTTCTGTTGACGTTTGTCATGCTTCCCTGTGACATTGCTTATTTTGTTTTGTAGTTTTGCAGGCATATTACATATAACCTACTTTTGTACTATCTTCTAGGTAATTGAATCTTATAGCACATAACTTGCTTCCTAAAAATACTAAGGGCTTTAGTAAACTTAAGGATGCTTGTAGGTAGAGGTAATTTGTGTTTCATTTACATGTGAGATAAGACTGCTTCTAGGTCAGAGTCATTGGACTCTCTTTCTCCATCTCAGGTTCAAGTTCCTTTTCTTGTGTGGTCCAGGTTTCATTTGTAATTCTGGTTGACATCTGAGTTTTCCTGTAAGAACATGTAGCTCTTGTATTACTTTACATTGCTTTCTCCAGCCCCTATTTTCAGTTCAGTATTATTTTAAAAATGTGTTTGAAATAAATTTTTGTGAGAGGACTTAGAGGTCTAGTCTTCCATATGGAAGAAACATACATTTGAATTGTCTTTGTCATTTCATGTTGCTGTTTTTCTTCTTGTTACACTTAATATAAGTGGAAATATTGGTCTTGTTTCTCTTTGCCTTTCATTTTACACAGTATGGCAATAATTTAGAGTTGAATCTTTTTTATTTATTCCACTGTCAGTAAAGTTGTTACAAGTCATTTAAAATATGGATCTCAGATTTAGGTTTGTGCTCTGAATTTATGGATTTTTCTGTCTATTCAGCATCAGCTTTAACATTCTTTTTTAAAAGTAATGCTATGGTTTCTTAGGATGACTCTAAAGTCCTCTTGTAAATCATATTATTCTTAAAACAGATTTTTGTCAAGTTAAACTTAAGTGAGTTAGAACATACGGGTTACACACTCATTAAAGCACACACATGGGATGAGAAATGACTGAAAAATGTGGTTGGCAAAATCCATTTGGCAGTTTCCCAAAGCCAAAACGAGAGAGAGAGAGAGAGAGAGAGAGAGAGAGAGAGAGAGAGAGAGAGAATTTAATAATTTTCTAACCCTAAAGCATAATCACATTTTCAGTACCTAGGAACCATATTTTCTGATGTATTTCTTTATGGACTAGTCATTGTAAATGCTCACTTTATGGATAGTACTAATAAAATTATATATGTCAGCTCTCTTTACATTATCTTTTCCAACATTTGAGAACTCAAAAGTATCAGATTAGGAAAAGGCATAAGATCCAACATGATCCTTAATTTTGTACATTGAATGTCAGTCTACAAAGGCAAGCTACAACATCTGCAGGCAACTAATAAGTGATCAGATTCCAAATTTAATTGGTATTTTTAATCTGAAATTAATTGACCAAAAAGACTAGAGAGCATTTTGGAGAAGACCTTTGATTATCATTTTTATCTTTAGTGAAGTAATCATTGTCTTCTTGGTTCTTGGAATCAAGCCATTATTTTCACATTCAATTCCTGGGAATCAACCTTACCGATTGCAAATGGGGCTATTAGACCATGTGAGATTAGTCTGATTGAGGAAATTAGGTCTACTTACTGAGTGCTTAATGTGGCTGTGCTGCAACTTGTTCAGAATCCCCAGGGGATTCACTTCACTTTGATGCTAGCATTGTGATCAAGATTGTTCACATCTAGCATATTGATGAAGAATTACTAGTTCCCTCAAAGGATAGAAGTTTGAAATTTTACATCCATCAGATGCTTTGCAATGGCCACACAGTCTTCCACAAATTATCCATCTCTTCCAAAATACAAATATATGACTTTTGATCTTGTGTCCCAATGGGGCATCTGTAATACCTCTATTCTAGAAAATAGAGGCAGATGGATATGACCAGTTACTAAACTGCTCAGTGGTGTCTTCCTAGACTCTTTAACACTGAAGGCAGTTTTTGATTAAACATTTGTTCTGAGGTAGTGACATTGTGCACACTGACTATCTTCATAGCAATCCATAAATAATTTCCCAGGACAAGTAAAATGAAAATATCTGCTTCATGTTGGTTAGAGTGACAATGTGATGTCTATTCAGTACCAGGACCTTGAGTTGGGGCCCATCTCCTTGGGCATTCTCTCTCTACCTGTTTCCCTATCCCCAGAATTCCAGAACCAAGATAGTGCCGTGACACTATTTTATGGACAATCAGAAAATAAGTTTCCAGGGATACATTCTTGGTTCTAATGCACCTTATAATGAAATAATGCTCAGGGACCACAGATCAATTTTTTGTACTAGAACTGCAATGATATGTATTTTTGGGGTCACACTTGGCTTTGCCTGTTAGTACTAAGCCTAATTCTACCCCTGCTATAAGTTGTTGATGCATGCCCTGAGACAAATCAAAGATAGGATGCTCTTCCTAGGTAAACCCCAATCTCAGTCTTTCAGAAGGTAGTAAATGCAGTAAACAGCTCTCAAATGCTTTTTTAAAGATTTCATTATAATAACCTGGTTTTATTTCTAACAGAGTACTTAAACATGAAATTATTCGTTCCAATTAGTGGCTATTAGTTTTCAATTACATTTCTGCTATTAGTGTCCAGCAATAAAAATTCATCTATTTTCATTAAAACTACCAAACCTATTTGTAATGTGGGTTTAGTCGGATGTGCTGTAACTGTCCGTGGTGCTTAAAACTCCAGCCAAGGAAGAACTTCACTAGGCTCACAGAGCATGGTGGAAAGTGGCCACCACCTAGAAGGCAGGGCTTTCTTTCTTACAGCACCAGTTTTAGGACTTTATAGATGCTAACATTAAAAAAGAGAAAGTTGATTGGAAATCTGTCCTTTTATTTCATGTCAATTTTAGTGTGCAACTAGATAAATATGAAGCCATTAGATTTAGAACTTTGACCAAATGTGCTGCTGATTTCATTCACAAAGCAGGATGCCAAAACTTCATTTAGAATATTTTAAGTGTTTTTGTGTTCTTAGATAGTATCACAAAATCTTACACAGAAAAGCTAATGTTTAAGTTACTACAATGGTGCTGTGGGTGGGACCTGATGCAGGAAATTAAAAGTAGAAAAGCCTCCTTTCTCTGTTATTTTTTAAAAGAATTCTTACTAAAATAATTTGAGAATTGCAGTTTCACAACAGGATAAAAAGGATCAAGATAGATTACAGCTGAATCTATACCCATGGAAGTCAAAGCCAAGTGAGGACCACTCTTTGAGGAGTTGTGCTAGCAGACCACCACAGCATCTGTGTTTGCAGGCCGTTTTATTCCACTTAGTAAGCTTCAAAATAAAAAGGGATTTGTGTTGAGAAGTGTTTATGGCATACTGTCAACAACTGGATTTCTCACAGTACACAAAAGGGATGGGACAAATGGTAAATCTAGGATTTTTTTAACTTTTAATTTTCAACAATGATGTATTTTCTCTAAAAAACAAAATCATTTAAGTGGAATTAGTTTGGCATTCACTCATGGTATCATTTTATAAATCCGCATACTATACTTCGAAGTGAAGACAAAATGTTGTGGTGTATGTGTATGAACAAGTTGGGTTAGAAGATGATATTGAGAATCTTCCTCAAAAAGATTCACTTTAAGTTTTGAGATGGTTGCTCAATGGACTTAGAGCTTGCTCAAGTGCCCTAGGGATCCTGTCTGACTTCACAGTTCTAGGATTACTGGTCTACACTACCATACATAGCATTTTGCCTGGGTGAGGTGGCTCCAAATTCAGGTTCTCCTGAGGCATCTATCTCCCTAAACCAACTTTGTCTTTTCAATTATGCTTTTGAGTACAAGCCATGGAAGTCTTATGACTTCCTCAATCATAGTTATTCCCAACTTTGTCTCTGGATAATATGGCAACATACACATTCTTCCTATGCTCTTTGGGGTTCTCTGATTGTAAAAATGAGAGGTCTTTGTTTTTATTCCATGCCTTTTTCTGCCACATATATACTGATTGAAATTGTAAAATATAAAGGAACTCACATGTTCATATAGACAAGAACCATCTCTTTGCTCCAGAAGTGTGAAGCAACACAGTGATCTAATAGTGTTCTCTTTGAAGACAAAAGAGGGCAATTTTATTTTACTTCACTCTTCTTCCCCCTTAGCTCCCTGACTTTTGAACCCAGAGCTAGTAAAAATTTAATTTGCGTTAAAATGTTTAAGACCACTGTCAAACATCTCTCATGATTTCAGTTCTTTTATAAACCTATTTCTCTCTTAAAAGAATCATTCAGCTTTTCCAAAGGATCTAGAAACAGACTTGAAGCCAATAATATTCATTGTATTATTGAAATACATTGAGTATTTCAAAGAAAAATGACTAGCTTTCCTTCATAAACCAATCAGAAAACAAACCCTGTCTAGATTACAGTTTCCAAACTTATATTTGAAGGTAAGACATCCTTTACTTAGAGATGCATTAACTGAGATGTTTCCTGAATCTTTGTCATTTTAATTTTAAAGTGTATGAATACAACCTGCCCTCTGATCAAACAGGAGAGTGGGGCTGTTTGTTTACTGGGTGAAGCAGGGTATCATGAGATGTTACTCTTATACAACTTCCTTCCTAAACAGATGTTCAAATGAAGACACAGCTTAATGGAGAATGTACTTCAAGACACACATCTTAGTGCAACTCCTCTGCTCAGGTGAAGTGTCCTGCTTTATTAGGACATGAAACTTGACAGGGAATCCTTGTTCTCTGTTTTGTGTCTTATCAAGTAATGCTTTCTCTAATTTGTCCATGTTTCTATTACCCTCAGTCTCTTAAGCCACCTCTCTGAGATCAATCATTTCTATTGAACACTACCCCAGTGACACTGTCCTTTCCCAGATGATGATCTTGTACCCAAGCAATAGCCAATCATCACCAACTCCATTTACCTTTCAGCAGCCAGCATTCTTTATGGAGGACCCTCATTCTCCTTCACAGATACTCTCTTTGCCCGAGTTCCATTGATGCATGCCTTCCTGATACATTTTCAAGTCACTAACTCCTGACACCCTAATTGTTTTACAAGTGAAAGTTTCTTTCAAATGGATCTCATCTATATGCTGGTATTTGGGGCAGTGAAGTCTAAGATGACTTCACTTCCTTCCCCATACGTTCTTTCTTGCAAATCTTATCTAGTTATATGTCTTTATCAAACATCTCTAAGTGAGTATTCATAAATTTGATTTTCAGACCTATAGCATTCCTCAAGTATTTGACTCTTCATCAGTATCTCTGTGGAGATGAGTCACAGACATCAGAAACTGATCTCCTCTAAGCAGACCCTGAATTTTTCCAACAGGCTCAGCTTTGCCCAGTTTTACTCATCTTGTGAAATGGCACAAATATTCTTTTCTTTAAAATACAGAAACCTATTCCTGTAACATGAATTCTAAATGGTCTTATAATAAAATAAAATAAAAACCCAGAGTCAGATATTGGGGTAAATGCTGAAAGTTCAGAGATACAAAAGAATAAGCCACTAGAGAAACTTATCACCACTACCAAATCCTCAGGCTGAATGGAAAGCAAGAACTTATCTCCACGAATCCTCTAACTGAAAGCCTCTGAGTACTCAGCCAAAAAAGGGCTTTGTTCCTGTCTCCTCTCACCTTATATGCCTTTCTCCACCCAGCCATTTCACTTCCTTCCTAGTGCTGGAATTAATGGCCTGTGTGCTTCCCAAATACTGGTAGCAAAGGCATGAGATCTCAAGTGCTGGGATTAAAGGTGTGTGTCACCACTGCCTGGCTCTGTTTCTCTCCTAGACTGAATCAATCTCATGTAGTTCAGGGTGGTTTTGAACTCACAGAGATACAGATGGATCTCTGCCTCCCGAGGGATGGGATTAAAGGTGTGTGCCTCCCTGCCTGGCCTCTATGTTTAATCTAGTGGCTGGCTCTGTCCTCTGATCCTCAGGCAAGCTTTATTTGATAAACACTATATATTACCACATTTTCCATTCCTTCATTTCCCCCAGCATACCCTCCACTCCACCTCACAGTACACCATACTTTTCACACACCATAGTCACCTGGTCCACATCCCTCTGATCCAGAACTGGGTTCCTGATTTTTGCAGTTGCCACTTAAAGCATCTTTTTGCTGCTGCTGCTCATCCACATCTTCCTTATATAATCGCTTCTTTGTATTAATTGCTTTTCTACCAGTGTGATAAAACATCATAACCAAGGCTACTTATAGAAGGAACAGTTTAATTGGGCTCACACTTACAGATAGCTAGAATCCATGGTGGCAGAGAGCAAAGTCATGGTGGCAAGAACAGCTGAATGCTCACATCTAGAACTTCAAGCAAGAGGAATAGAGAGATAACTAAAAATGTCACAAGTTTTTGGAAACGTCAATGCCTACATTCAATGACCCATCTCTTCCAGCAGTTCCACCAACTAGGGGCAATTCAGGCACATGAGCCAAACTCAGCAGTGATTAATAATCAGTTTCCAACACACTTCTAGCACTTCCCAGTAATTACATCACTTTCTACTCTTTCCTGCTCTAAGATTAGGCTCCTAGATGTTCTTTGGGTACCTGGGACATACTGACATGGGAGTCCCAGTGTAGGGGGCATTGCCTCTTAGAGTACTTTCCTATGGGGCATCTTTAGCCCAGCCAACTGTTTATATCATTCCTCGTATTGCTCAGAATATCTAAGAGCTATTTTTATTTATTTTTAGCAATTTGTCTGATTCTTTACCACTCTAAATCATCTGTAACTGTGTCAAACTGTAACTATGTCACCTTGACACCCTTCTCACTCAGTACCTGGTGAGTAGACGTCTAGTAAATAACCACTGAATAAACAAATAGAGCACTGTGTGCTCATGATAACAGGAATTTTCCCACACTGCAATGTGATATTGGGCTGCTAATTGGGATTCTAAATATAGAGCAAATAAACTGTATAAAATAGGGCACGTGAGAAAATAAATATTTCTTGGAGAATGTGAACTTTGCATCATTTAGCTTCTAGGTCCCAATTTAGGATCCAAGGGTTGCATTAATGTAGGTTTCTATGTGATTAATTATATATAGGGCACTGAAATGATCTGTGCCAAAAAGCAGATCCAGATTTAAATAGCTTCATCTATCTGAAGGCACTAGGAGACACAATTCACAAAATCCATACATGATTATTACAGGTTTACAGAAATTATATTAATTATACTTGCTATTAGACAACATGGGGAAAGGAAATACGATTTAAAGAAATTTGTAAATGATTAAAGGGGCAGCTGTTTCAAGATCCAGGTGCCAAAATGAAAACAGAAATCTACATTCCAGCCTTTTATGTGAGGATTCTGTTCATCAGAAGTTGATGGGCTTGTGTGACATAGCTTTAATTTACCTCAAGAGTTGTTATTTTCCCTAAATTCTACATAATTTCCCAAGACAATCTAATATTGGGATTTTTAAAGTCATCCATAATATGTATGCAGTTAACTTCTCCCTCCTGCCTTTGTTGATACAGTACCAAGTGTACTAAAACAACAGAAAAGTAGTCAATTCCATTTTTTGTTTCCTGTGATTCAGATGAGAAAATCTATAAGGTTATGAATAATTTCAAAAAGGTTTACAAAATGATGAATATATCATTACATAGAAGAGGTTTGTCAAGAACATTGGAGAAATTCTACCCTCCTTTTTCAGTTCCACTGAACACCATGCTCTAGGTAGTCATTATCAACCAGTCACACTCAGGAACAGAAAAGGAAGCCAAGATGCAATCCAGGTAGGAGAGTTAGAGTAATGGAAAGGACTGGTGAAGAGCAAGGACAACTCAGTGAAATAAGCCTTCTATGTCACATTCCCCTTCCCCACCTTAAGAGCTGAAAGTAGACTGGCTGTGGTGTGCATACCTATAGTCCCAGCACTTGGGAGGCAGAGGCAGGTGGATCTCTGTGAGTGCAGGGCCAGCCTGGTCTACAGAGCTAGTTCCAGGACAGCCAGGATGGTTACACAGAGAAACTCTGTCTTGAGAAACAAAAAAAAATTAGACAAAAAAGAGTTGAAAGTAGGAATGAATGTGTTCGATGTACAAAGCAATTTATATCATCATGGGTGAAACTGTGTGTTGGGTAGTATGTGTATTACATACTATTATTCATTGTTTAGGTTATTTGTGGTATTACTATTTTGAATTTCTTCAAGATTATTATATAATTTGGCATGGTATAAAGGAAAAACAAAATAAAGAATATTTGTGATTTCACCTGTAAGGAGAGCAATCTCAGTTAGTGACCAAGACAATGAGAATTTACCACTGTTAATATATGAATAATGCTAACCTGTGAGAAAGAGTGATCACACTTGTATATGCTGTTATCTAATTCTATTGTGTGTTTGCAGACAGAAGAAAAATCATGTTCTCCCAAACATACACTTTAAAAAGAGCCCATGTGGAGAAACACAGCCTTGTTCTCTGACCTGGGAACCATTTTTCTTTGCAGATGGAGCGTCTCTTTCAGGCACTCTGGAGATGTGCTCCTGTACAGCTTTTGGGGAAATGTAGGTGAGCAGTTTCATTTCAATAGACAGCAAAGTTCTCCTTTCCCTCCTACCCATGCCCTCTACAGGAATGTTCACACTTGGTCCCACAAGGTTTTACACGTAAACCAGTTTAGAACTTGCTTCATGTCTGAATTAATTCTTGGGTTCTCTTTCTGGAACCCTTGGTTTGTTTTTTGTTGTTACTGTTGTTGTTTGTTTGTCTTTGGATGAAATTAATATGCAATTAAATCTTACCTGCATTTGATCTGGCATTCCAGTGATTAAGTTCTTGTCACATATTGCCATATTTGTAGCCCACAATTTCTTTGCTGGCACTGGAGCTAATTACAAAAATGATGACCAACACATCCATGTTTAAATAGAGATTTACATATGAATATCACAATACATTAATTAATTGTACTTATTTTTATTTTGTGGACAAAGGCACTTAAACTAAGCAATACATTGTTCAAGGTCCACTGATAGGACACAGAAGAGGTGGACCAAATTCAGGACTTTTGACCTCTGGGTCAACCATGATACCTCTTTCCCTTTCTTCTTTGGAGTTCTGCATATCCACACATAGAAGAATGAAAATAGATTCAAATTGCTCATTTTGTGGACTAAAGTTTGAATGTAACTCCAAAACTTTGAAAATGCTAAAGGAAAACATAGGCAAGGCACTTCAAGATATAGGCATGCACAAGGATTTTCTGCAAAGGACTCAGGTAGCAAAAGAAATAGTTCCAAGAATTGACAGATGGGAAAATTAAAAAGCTTCTTTATAGTGTAAGAAACTATCAACAGAATAAACAAAGCCTTAAGAATAGGAGAAAATATTTGTCGATTCTGCCTTATAGAGGGAACTAGTATCTAGAACATATAAAGAACTATTAAATACAAATGAAATACCAAAATCTCTCCAATCATCTAATTAATAAATGGTCAATGTAGTAAATATATAATTCTCAAAATAAGAAATATGGAAAGCTAATACATATTTGGAAAATGTTTAATATTACTACCCATTAAGAAAATGGAAATTAAAACTGTTTTGGTAGTCCACCTTAGTCCACCTTACCCTAGCCAGGATGGCTATCATCAAGAAAACAAATAACAAGGAATGTTCATGAAAATGTGGGAAAAGATGAACCTATGTACTGTTGGTGAGGACCAGTGAAGGAACTATGAAAATTAATATTGAGGTTTTCCAAAACATGTAAAAATAAAATTATCATCTGATCTAATTAAATCACTCATGAGTATAAAGCGAATGGATTCTAAGTCAATATACCACAGACATGTGCATATATATCCATGCTGATTGCTGCACTGTTCACAATAGCCAAGTCATGGACACTGCCTATATGTTTATCAACAGATGAATGGATAAAGAAAATATGTATATAACACAATAGATTTTGTTTGGCCATGAAGGATAATGAAATGTGACATTTGCAGGAAAAAAGCTAGAACTGATAATCATTATTTTAAGTGAAATACCCTAGACTCAGAAAGACAGAAAACATATTTTCTCTTATGTATGTAATCATTATTTTAAATGAAATACACTAGCTTGTATTTTCTCTTACGTGTGAAAGATACCATATTTTCTCTTATGTGTGTAACTTAGATGTAAATGTGTACATGTCGGTCATGAATAGGGATCATGGCAGAAAGGAGGAGAGTTCAAGGAAGGGGAGAGACAGGAAATAAGAAGGTAATGTGATGTGAGATTTGAAGAGAGACTGTCAGAGGGAAAGACAGGCAGCAGCAGAGAGTGGCAGGGAGAACGGGGGTAGCAACAGCATGGGACAGACAAGAACAAAATACATTGACACGTGTATAAAATGCCGTAGACGACACAATGCTTTATATGTGAACTTATAGATAAATTTTAAAAACTTGTGGGGAACATGTAAATGTCACAAGAAAACCCATTATTATGTACAACTAAGTTACTAGTTAAATATGTATGAAAAATTGAAGGTGATGGTAACATAAACAAAAATAAAATTTAAGTGATAGAAATTAGGATTCCTGAGAATTTTATTCTGTCAATGTGACATACACATAGCTTTCCCAAACATAATTTCTTTCTTTGTTGTTACCTAGGAGCATGCAGAGCAATAGGATAGACTTTCTGACTATAATAATCACGTGCTGTTAATTACAAACGGAACAGAAATGTTGGTAATATTCGAGACTTGTGCTCTGCATAAAACTGGGAATTAGTGCTATTACTCTTGTTTGCTAGAGAATATTGGGTCATAGATGCTAATTAGCAGTTCATAGCCCTCCTACAGAGGGAAATCTCATTACTGTGTGAAACTCTCTTAGTAGTCAAACCCGACATTCAGGGCACTCTCACCCTTTTTGTTTGAGCAATTATAAGGTGTAATAAAACAAAAGAATTACTCTATGTGTGTGTGTGAGAAAGACCATAAAGGCTAACCCCCATGGTCTCCTATTTGCTCACTAGTTCAAGAAAACAACCTTGTCATGCTTTGAGACTCATACTTAATGTTCAGGGACTGATTAAAAACAAAAATGACCCAAGTTCTCACCAACGCAGAGCAGAAATCAGGGTCTTCAACTAAAAAACTTACTCCACAACGAAAAAAATTAAGGCACACAAGTATATGTGTGGTGTAAGAAAAGTGAGAATGATTCTAGGATATAGATGTGTGTGTGTGTGTGTGTGTGTGTGTGTATGTATGTGTGTGTGTGTGTGTGTGTGTGTGTGTGTGTGTGTGTGTATATACAATCAAGCTTACAGTTGTACCTAAATGTATCTGGACTTCTGTGGATAGTGGATTCAGGGAAGTAGGAAGATGGAACAAGCCATAATATAGCCAGATACCTAAAAAAAGACATTTCTTGCATTTATTTTGATATATTTTAAATTATATGTATATTTATTATAGATAGATAGATGATAGATAGATAGATAGATAGATGTGTGTATTTGAACAAAAGTATATCGAAAGAATAACATTAAAACTCCAGTCTGAATTTAATTATTTCTACTAAGCAAAAGAAATTAGATCTGTATAAATCCCAGCTAATAAGTCAAACTGGTTTTGAATTAAAGCTTTTAGCAATGCTAAAAACATATAATCCTTTCATTTACACTGTGAGACTCACTTGACCACATAAATACATACATAGATACATACATACATACATACATACATACATACATACATACATACATAGTTACATACATACATAAGCACTGATGACCAAGGACAGACTTCAGTAAGTGAGTTCAGAGGCCAAGGAATGGCTCAGAGCCAGAGGAGTATATGTGTACTTTAAAGAAGACATGTACATTTCTTCTCAGTGAAACAGTGGATTGATACTTTTAATTGAGCTCTTTACTTTTACCAGAAATGGGACATCAATTTTTACCTGTGGAAGAAAAAATTAATTAAAAAAGTAATAACTTGTACAAATTGGAAGTGTAAATCTGTCTTCTTTGTATAGTGCCCAACATTTCATGTAGCTCAAAATGCCTTTGATATCCTCCTGAGTTATTGTCCAGCATTAATTATAGTTCAGAATCAAATATTAATGAACTATAATTTCATTAATTGAAGGAAAGAAAGAATTGGGGATTGAGGAAGACACCTTGGGGGAGACAAACTAAGTCATCTTGAATCAACATAGGTAGATGGAGTTCTGAGGTAGGGGAAGTTCAGAGAATCTTACATAAACTCTCTGCTTCTGTGTAAAGAAAGCTCTCTTTGCTCTCTAGAATGAAATTAAATCTCTATTATGAGAAATCTCAGATACATATTTTGACCCACTGTTGAATCATGTACCACAATCTTGTTTTTTTGTTTTTTTTGTTTTTTTTTTTTTTGGTTTGTTTGTTTTTAATGTTAGCTACTGTCACCATGGCATATCTGGACCAGCAGTGGAAGGGAATAATCAGACACTAGTGTTTTATTTTATTTCAATGTAGTGCATGCTAGTTGAAAGCTTGTCAGAATACTCAATGTGAAAGTAAACACGCAAATATTTCCCACAAGAGACAACTGTATAGTATTTGGTTAACATTTAGGTGTCTTTCCATGTTCTCTACCCACATATCTATAAATCACTATTAAAGCAGCTCAAATTTTGTAGAGTTTACACATATTTTCAAGCTTTAATTTTCACAGAAATTCGGAAAGGTAAACACCACAAGGTTGTGCATTTGCACATGTAAGTGTTGACTCACTCCACTAACAGTTCCACCCTCTCCATCAACAGCAAACGTTACTCACGTTTCTGTGGAGCTCTCCAGGGGAAGGCTACTTTTCTCCCTCTCAATTACAGGAAGAATAAATTAGAGGTTTTCAGAACTTTAGAGTTTTTGATTGATGGATTCATTAATTCACCTTTTCAAAATGAAGACTCATGTTCTAAATATTTTGTGTACAATTTGCATGCTGGAATTTTAAGGACTTAAAAAAAATAGTGCTTAAGCAAAAGGTCAGACTGATCACTTTGGAGCCCGGAAGACTCAGAATGCACAGAATGTGAGGAAGAATGAAGAGTTTCCAATCTGACTCTCTCACAAGTAGCAGGTTGTCTCCCCAAGCTTCCTCTGTTCTTCAGTTAGAACACAAGCAAGTGTGTTTGGTGAGATTTTAGGTTCCATTCCCCAGGTGGGCTTCTCTTTATACTAAGGTAGATATGAACACTATTCAGCAACATGTGTCAGCATAGCGAATACACAATGAGCATCATCTTTCTAACAAGAATCCTTCCACATCAATCTTCTTGAGTATGATCTGCATTCAGTCATTGGCATACAGACCATTTCTTCCTATCCAAGACTACAATCTGTACCTATATACACTGTTTAGCAAAACTAGAGCATTCTATTCATTAATTTAAGTGAGCATGCATCATCTGTGAACACATGGGAAACCAGAGAAATAGAGACAGCAAGATATTTACTTGATAAGCAATGTCAACAAATCTTCCAATAAATATATCATCTATCTGCCAACATTCTCCCCATCTCAAATTATTTTGACCTCTTGTGATAATTCAGGAAGAAAAAAATAATTACAAAAGATGTGGTTAGTTGCTTCTGTCAGCTGATACAAATTAAGTTTGAATTTAAAAAAAAAGAGAAATGGAACATTATGCAAAATGATCATTTAGTCTTTCCGCTAAGATCATGTGGGATACACCGAAGTGAGTAGGCAGATCCATATCCTAGCACAAATTACAGGACAAAATATATAAACAGGGCCTTCTCTTAAAATATCTTCACAATAACAAAGTGGTCTTATTTTTAATACCCAAACATTTAAGGCAACCCCAAATCAAATTGGCTCATGCATGTAGATTCTTAGGTAGAGATCTAGGATAGTGATCGAGGATTTTCAAGACATTGAAGGGAGAATGTTAATGATATACAATTTCATCCTTATTAAAATCCAATGCATCTCCCTGTTGGTGAGACCATCCCCCTGCTGCATACAACAGTGCATTCCTGGCCTTGTTCTCAGTTCTTAATTTGTACTTGAAAATATGTACTTGTCGAGCAGATGCTTCCAGTGCCTAAACTAACTATGATAAATCGGGCACTTGAGAAACAGGATGGACTCTTTCATGTAGAGCTCAGCACAGAGGCTCAATTCACATAAACATGATGTTAGAGGACCAAAATCTACCAAAAAGTAAGAAGTTTCATGATTTGTCCATCCCCATAGCCTCTTTTGAAAGCTCATAAATGTACGTTTATTTACAAAATTCTCATCTTGTCCCACCAAATAACTCTTGAGAAATTTCTCTTCTAGATAGAGCTATATATTTCTAAAATAAAAAATGTCTTTGTGCCTTCAGTTGATGGGGTCAGCTGTGTTCACCAAATGTGCCATAATTGTTGCTAATCCATGATGTTGATATGCATTCATGAGAGAAGCATCCAGGAAATGATCACTAAATTTTGGTAGAGTGATTGGAGTAGCCTTTCCTGCATTGTAGGAGGACCTAGTCATCGTGGATTTGAAAACCACTACTATTGCTGGGCTATTGAAATTGGTTCAGTTCTAAATCTTTCAAAAGTTGGAAATACATAAAACTACAAATAGAACTTCCATATGATCCAGCTATGCAAGCCCTAGATACACACTCAAGGTGTCTGCCAAGTCCTTGCATGCCTCTAGGGACTTGACCTGTTGCGGGTGGTAAAGAAAAGATAAGCACACACAGACACGGGCACATAGAGAGATGGCGCTGAGTGGACTGGGCTCTATGATGGAGAAGCTGAAGCGCCCTAGAAGCACAGCATGCTTATTAATGTAACTGTTGAACAGAGAGGTGGGGATATTGCATACAGTTGAACATGAAGGCAGGTTATTATATACTGGTAAAAAAGGATGCAAGCCTTATGATATACAGCTGGGGCAAGGAGATAGGTTTAGCTAATCTCAATAGAAACAGGCTTCAGGCAGTAAATATCAGTTGGGCAAGCTACTGTGGACACATTCTATACAAATCGTCATCAGCTGACAGGGAGCAGAGGAAGGCTCTGTCATCTTTCCATGGTTCTGAGGTTAGTGTCTTTCATGTGGTCATGCCTACGTCAACAGCACACACTCACTCAGTGCTTCCTCCATTCCCCTTGGGAGTCTAAGTCAGCATGCTACAGAAACACCTGCTCATCTGTGTCCACGGAGGCACTATTGTCACTAGTTGAGTTATAGAATCAGACCAGGTATTCGTCAATGGATGAATGAATCAAAAAGATCACATGCACACACAGTCACACACACACACACACACACACACACACACACACACACACACAGTCAAACACACACACACACACAGTCACACACACAGTCACATACACAGACAGTGACACACAGAGTCATGCACACACAGTCACACACACATAGTCACACACATACAGTTACATACACAGGCACACACACATAGTCACACACACACATACACATGCACAACGAAGTTTTGTTCAGCCATAAGGAAGAATAAAATTATGTCACTTTTCAGGGAAATTTGTGGACTGGACATCATATTTTGCTAAGCAAGATCAGTCACATTAAAAAAGACAAATATATTTTCTCATGAATATATAACATATTGAAATATATACACATATACATAAATACACATGACATGTAATCAGAAGGACAAGAGGAAGGGAGTTAGAGTGACTACATATAAAATACACGAAAGACACATATGAAAATCTCATAATAAAACCAACCATTCTGTACGTGAATATATGCAACAGTTGGAGACAATCCCTCCTCTGTCATCCTTTCCCTAGTGGAGATGACTGAATGCTCTTTGACAATATTGCTTCCAGTAGAACTAACTTATCACTAGAAAGGTGCTTGCATTATACTTCTAACATTCAAAATGTGAGAGGATATTTGGAAGGATAAAAGGACTCAGAACAACTTGGAACTATCAGCACTAATTACATTATAATAATTGTTAATACACTGTGGTGTCCAGCATCATGCTAAACACCTCAGAGACACTTGGCGCTTGGTTATCCTTTGTGCCATGCTGGTAATTCTTTGAGTAGAGAATTATCTACCACTGACCCATGTGGCTTGAATAACCATAAAGCTAACATCTGTGTGTCCCCGTGAACTTGCAGTGAGCCATACCTTTCTCACATTTTCAACTGTCGCACAGAAACATCTACAAAAGGTATGGCAACCCCAGTACAAAAGCAAGCCCTGCACTTTGAGTTAACATGATGTCTCCCAGGAAGATGTTGAGATGACAAACACTGCCTCAGCTCTCCGAATGATCCCCTCATCTTGTCAGCATGAGGAGAAAATTGGAGGTTCCTGGGATGGAAAGGAAGCAGAGCTTTCCCCTCAGCACCGCAAGCTGCCTCTGCTCCTGGATTGACTGAGGATGGAGTCCTGCAATACATTTCAGAAGACGTCCAAGCTGTATCAAAAATGTTTTCTGCTCGACACAATTCGGCCACTTGGTCTCCCTTCTGGGTGTTCTGATCTGCACCAGCGTTCTGTTTCCTCATTCATGGCAAGGTTTTGTTTCTTACAGCAGTTCTGTAGGCTAAACGTGCTGCATTTATTCCCGTATGTTCCCTTTCGTAAGAGTCTAATTTGTCCCCCTTCTGTTGTCATGAACATCTGCCCCCCTCACAGACTCTTGAATCCATTTAAAATAAGATAATCTGCCAGGTGCAAGGAAATATGTGCCAGTGGCGGCGGCGGCTCCTGCACAAGCATGGCTTTCCTCTCAGAATGTTCAGCTTTGTAATGACCTACATCAGCTACCCATTCTTAATCAATGGTGATATGATAGAAAGATTTTACAAAAGGATTTATTTTTATGTGTGTGTGTGTGTGTGTGTGTGTGTGTGTGTGTGTGTGTGTGTGTGTGTGCGTGTGCGTGCGCGCGCGCGCGCGCGTGTGCGTGCATGCCATATGTATACTGGTGCCTATAGAGGCCCGACAAAGGCATTGGGTTCCTGTGAGCTGGAGTTACAGGTGTTTGCAAGGCATATGACAGAGGTTCTGGGAAGAGAATTCACTCTAGGCCCCCAAAGCAAGATTTTTACTAGACCATTTCTTGTGGTAACTGTTTAACTCTGTGAAGCTGTGTTACTGAGCCTGTGGAAAACACCTGGTGGTCTAATAAAGAACCAGCCAATAGCAAGGCAAGAGAAAGGATAGGCGGGGCTGGCAGGCAGAGAGAATATATATAGGAAGAAATCTGGGAGGAAAGAGCTAGCAGCCAGAGAAGGGGGAGGACTCCAGGGGCCAGACACCCAGCTATATAGCAAGCCACGTAATAAGAGTAAGATGTACAGAAGTAAGACAACAGGAAAAGTCCAAAGGCAAAGGGTAGATGGGATAATTTAAGATAAGGAAAGCTGGCTAGAAACTAAGACAAGCTAAGGCTGGGCATTCATAATTACTAATAAGCCTCTGTGTACAATTTATTTGGGAGCTGGATAATGGGTCCCCCCAAAAAAGAGCAAAAGAGAAAAAAATAACAGCAATAGGTACCCATTTCTTATCGTGAAATCATTTTTCTTTCAGCCTAAAAGTGCTTCATCTATAGGATGAGATGTCAGCCAGACTTCATGCTTTTCCCAAACTTCACAGTCCTCGAATAACCGTGTAAGTAAAGGATGGAATCTTGGCAAGAAGTCACACAGCACAGATTGCAAATTCAACCTGTATCTCAGGACACAGTTATCACAGCCTAGATTTGGTATGCTGCATTTCTAAGTCAGAAGTAAATATAATGTGTTATTATTTTAAAAGCAGTGTTTCAAATGGAGATAGGTAGAATTTAAGATGGAAAGACCAACCATCTATTTAGTGTATATTTTAATTTTATCTATTTATTCATATTTATATATAGTGTATGCCATATATGTGTGAGTGTGCATATTTGCTTATGCTTTCTACCTTACATGGAAGCTGGGGGTCCATATTGAGTGTTTTCCTCTACTACTCTACAAACCTTAGTTTTTTGGACAGGCCCTCCTATTGGACCTGGAGTTTGCTCTTTCTGCTGAACTGGCTGGCCAGCAAGGCCCCAGAGTTCCTGCTGTTCCCACCCTATAATGGAGTTGCAGACACGTGTCTTCATATCTGGGTTTTAAATGGTGTAGAATGTGGGGGATTCCAACTCCCACTGGACCATCTCTGAGATTCAGCTTTCAAAAATGTTTCATTTGGCATATAGAGCAGCAGGTTTCACTGTGACATGTTCATGCATGTACATCAGTTCATGTCATTCTCCATTTAGAGTACATTTAAATGGACTTTGGAAAGATAGACGATGAAGGACAACATTTCTGAAGGGTAAAACCAGGCCTGATATAGCAACACAGAGAAAAATGTGGGACACTTTCTAAATTCTTCTGACTTTTAATCCCAACAATGACTTGAAGGAGACTTTTTCCCATAAGCAGATCACTTACCTATCCAATGTCTCTGTCCTCATCTGCCTTATTGGTGCAGACATACCTGAATGCCTGTCTACCTTGTAGAAGATCCATGATCTAATGTCCATAAACAAGCTGTAAAACCACAAGAAGCTATACAAACATAAAATCCTATTATTATCCAGTAGTAAAAGTTAATGTACTTCAAAAATGCTCATTTTGGGCCTGTAATGTAAATAGTGCCAGCTATTACAATACAGGTTCCTCTGAAAGCCATGGCTCAGATATGCCTATTGAAGCCTTATTTTATTCAAAAGCTTTTATTGTTTCACAGTACACTATAATAATTTAGTCAATTAATTACTTACCTGTTGTGTTTCTATTGGAAGGAAGAAAGGTGCCTAAAATCATTAGCCTATGCTTGACCCAGAACCTCCCATGTCATCCAAAATTGAGAGTTGTCACTTCAACTTCCATGGTGCTAAGCAGTGATATGTTTATCACGTAGTTTATTTCATTGATAATTCTGGATATTGGAGAGAAAAAAGTATAGCTGAATATTGTTACTTATTTTGATTACAGGTTCTTAAGAGACCCAGGGAACATTGACTAGCAAGTTCTAGAGCATTTTCCCTAGAGAAGATGCTAGGGTCATAAGCCCATTAACTCATTGCCTTGCTTTATGTTGAAAATCACACACACACACACACACACACACACACACACACATATGTTGTTGATTCATAAATTCACATCTGTGAGAAATTTTATCTGGCATTATTTTTTCTCCATAGGCATTATGCAACATTCTCATGCTTAAGGGGAAAAGACAAAAGGCAAAGCAAAACACCAACCCAGGACACAAAAATATGAAAACCATGAATTAGTGGTACATGTTCCCATAAAAGTGGCATAGGCGACAGACAGAGTCCCTCTTGCCCCACCCACCTGAGAGCATCCATAAAGCTAGATTATAGTGTTTCATTATTGCGCAAACCTATGGAGAACTGCAGAAGAATCATTGACTTGGGCTTCTGAAAACATTTTTCAAGTTTGCACACAAAGCTGACCAATATGGACTCTGAAGAGTGAAGATCGTCTCCACCTTCTAAAAGCCTCTGCCTCTGAGTTATGGAGGGATTAGTGAATGGCTATGTTGTCCTTGCATGAAGCTTGTCTTCGGGATGGAAAAATCTGTTAGGCAAAACTGTTAAGAAAGCCTTACTGCTTGTAATTTAATGCCTGCTTTTCTCTGATTAACTCCTCATATAAAGAGCTGTGCTGTAATGTGTTTGTTTACAGATTCTTTGTGCAGCAGAGACCAAATTATTATTTTTGAGGTATAATTTCAGACATATGGGAGTTAGTTTATGTAAACACATTCTTTTTGTGCCCTTTCCCTATTCCCAGTTCTCCACAACTATAGCATTTCATCATTTATAGCTCAAAAGGGTGGAGTATGAATCTGGTCCCATCCTCATGGGCTTTCATCCTGCTGCCACTGGTATTGAAAATTCTTCATTTCCTAGTAGCTTACATTGGCTTTAATTTCCTCCTGAAGAGAATTCTGTGTTCAGTACTTAGAGCTAGCCAGGTCTCTTTCATCCAGATAGTTCCCTGGACACCTCACTCACTTCGCTGCCACCACCATATCAGGTGAGGAAGAAGCATATGTAAATTCAGAAATGGGACTGACTCTAGATTCCATGACAGTATCTATTTATTTAAAAGCCTGCCTGAGCCCTCGCTCCATACACTTGTTCCTCAGTCTGCTGCTTTAGCGTCTTGTGCACTGACTTCTAAAGTTCCAGAAATACTCCACAGCATGAGTATTCTCTAGATTCCAATAGATACTCTAATGTGTTTATTAAAAAAATACTCTCTGAGTCAGAAACCTGAGCTTTAGATCCTGCTACTGCAGCTGTGTGAGGTTGGGCAGGGCACTGCCTGGTCTCCTGAGCTTTCTTTTCTTCATCAATTGAGTACAGACAGTGATGGCTACCTCAAAGAGTAAGTATGCAGGTCTAACAAGATAATAAATGCAAAAGAGTTTGGTAAACAGTCACGACTTTTAGAAACAAGATATCATGGACAATGTAAGCCAATGTAAATGCACTAAATAAGCAGTCTCGTTGTTATTTCCAAGGCAGTCCTTAAAAATATAGTAAAAGCAGCCACTTTTTCTGAGCTCTTACTCTTAATTGTGTTATCACTGCTCACTTAAAGGAAAGAATGAGTATGTGTTTGAGGAAATTTATATACTGGCAAATGCCAAGAAGATCGGAATGAAATCCTTGAGCTCAGGATTTGTAGAGTTAGTGCCATGTCTTACCTATGGGGGAAAGCATCACCCTGCTATTTCCTAGGCAACCAGCCTGTATAAATCAGTTTCCAGATCCTTCAAATATGAAGTGAGCCTCACACCATTTGTATGAGACTGGGGGTTGTAACTGAGTTAAACTCTTAGCCAAGCCTCTCAGAGTGTGTGCAAATCTGTACTGGATTCACTCAATATGATGTTGAGGAAGAGCAGAACTTGCACTGGCTTAGTGCCAGTGTGGTGCATGTCATTAATATTGATGAGAGTGACCGCATAATTGCCATTCTTGCGATGGATAACTGGACTTTCACTTTATAACTGAGAGGCCTAATTCACATAGGTTTGAGAGCATTTGTTTTGGATTTTCTTTTCTCAGCTGGATTCCTTTACCTTCTACCTTTGCAGATTGCTGCACTCCACATTTGAACCCTTCTCAGCTAGCCACACCTTGCATGTAAAACCTCAGAACAGTTGAGTCTAATGTAGAGTCTTCCCACAAATTGCTTTAAGCAACTGCTTCATCCATGGTGCTCATGTCTTTTATCACCCACAAAATAACATTAGGGCCTATATTTTTAGTGTGTGTGTGTGTGTGTGTGTGTGTGTGTGTGTGTGTGTGTGTGTG
>CABHPR010139275.1:58698-82061 GCA_902168415.1 Peromyscus melanophrys | reverse complement strand
ACACACACACACACACACACACACACACACACACACACACACACACAAACAAACAAATGTATTAATATATATTCATATATACATGTATATATCTGAATCTGTGTGCTCCTTAAATGAATAAAACACCTTAAAACTTTTTATTCAGGCAATGAACATAACTCATTTTGATCAAGGAAAACGTACATTGGTTTTTTTAAAGGCTTATTCTCACTCAAATTTTCCTGTGATTTCTTTTTTTTTTTTTTTTTTTTTTTTGTTTTTTTGAGACAGGGTTTTTTTTTTTGGCTTTGTGCCTTTCCTGGAACTCACTTGGTAGCCCAGGCTGGCCTCGAACTCACAGAGATCCGCCTGGCTCTGCCTCCCGAGTGCTGGGATTAAAGGCGTGCGCCACCACCGCCCGGCTTCCTGTGATTTCTTATTGAATGACTAGAAATCTTTGGAGTTTAGATATAAATGAAGTTCTTATTATATGAGGGTTTGTTTAATCTTATTGGGCAATTAAGTCCCCCCAGAATTTTCTTTCTTTCTTTTCTACTCTTTGTCTATGTAACGTTGAGTTCAGGAATCAAAATTTCTAAGTTCAAATTTTGCTCTATATTATACTGTTGACCCTTAAAGAGTTATTTTACCTCTATGGGCTTTTGTAACTGGATAATGGGAATGATGAAACTGCATATTCATGCTGCTGGTAATATAGCTAGAACTTGAAATATACTCAAGGTAGTGCTATAAAATGGCCATTCCAAAAGTTACAGCTTTTTTTTTCATTCTGGTACCTACTGACAACATAAAGATAAAAAGGAAATAACTCGTCGTCTCCAGAAAGAGAGGTTCATGGTTTACTGGTGATCAAGTTATACTGTATGTATGTACCAATCTGCAGATGGATAGGAGAATAGGAGGAAAGTCTCAGTCAATACCGAGATATTGAACAAGGCTCTGAAGGAAGCATTCCTGCTGGAAACCATGATGAATGAAAGGATGCGTGCTCTAAACAGCAAGAAACAAAAGGCATTCCTAGTTCTTCTTCTTGGCTTTAGAAGATCAAGAAGTTTATTGTTAACTCCTTGTTTTAGGGAATCCATTTGCATTTTAAAGATAAATCATCACCACAATGTATATGGTTAGGCTAGTTTATATAGTGCTAGTTGGAAATGACTTTTCCTTATGTGCCAAATAGGCATTGGTGTATTTAACCTTTTAGGTTCATATATATACAATAGAAATTTCCTAATTTTTCCACATGTCAGAATTGAATTCATTATTCTCAGCATATTTGTATTAAATATCTTCTGCTAACAAAGAAAATGCTTGTTAACTTTGGCAAGCCAAACAATATTTCACAATGAGATATTTGAAAAAAGTCAACTATGTCTCTATAATCACGACCACTTGTGGTGATATATTGTGTATCCTAATAAAATTTGCCTGAAGATCAGAGAGACAAAGAACAAGCCACTGCCACGTCTCACCTCACCAACTTCTCAGTCTAAAAAGGCCTCAGTTGATAGGCCTGTAGCTGAATGTGCTTCCTCAGCCAAAAAAGCCTCTGGCTGAAAGGGGTGCTCCTGTGGAAAAGCTTTTAGTTTCTGTCTCCTCACACTTTATATACCTGTTCTCTGACCAGCCACCACTTCCTGGGATTAAAGGCATGTGTGCTTCCCAGTACTGGGATTAAAGGTGTGTGCCACCACTGCCTGGCTCTGTTTTCTCTCCTAGACTGAGTCAATCTCATGTACTTCAGGGTGGCTTTGAAATCACAGAGATCCAGACAGATCTCTGCCTTCTGAGTACTAGAATTAAAGGTGTGTGTCCCCACTGCCTGGCCTCTATGTTTAATCTAGTGGCTTGTTCTGTTCTCTGATCTGCAGGTAAATTTTATTAGGGTACACAATTTATCACCACAATGACTATTCTGGTGAAGATAGTATTTTCTTGTGATCGTTCATGGTTTATCTGTGATTATAAAGTCACAGACAAATATATGCATAGAAAATACTCATACAATAGATTCCCTTTTGTTCCTTTTGCCAAACAAATTGTATTACACATAGTTTGTTACTTAAACTTAACAGTACACCCCTGTGTTTCCAGTGTAATGAATATTTAGACTAGAAAAATCTATGCTTTGAATTAACTAATTTTCTATTTAATTTTTGTCTGTACTATCAAAGTTTCTGAATGGCAAGCAAAGAAAAAATATTAGTAAAGCCAACTGATAACATTTCAAAGATGAGAAAAAACATATTTGACTATAATCATTCTGTTTGGATACATTGAAATAGTTTTAAGTTCTTCATAGTTTCTCAGGTACTAGGAGTCTGTGTATTCAAACTATGCCTCATACACTTAAGTCTGGAAAACTATAAGTAAGAACTGTAAGAAATAAATTATAATTTCTGAATTTTTCCAGATTCTCCACTCAGTATTATTAAACAGCTAATTTGATTATCTTCAGTGTTACATAACTTTTTTAACAGAGTTCATACCTTTTTCAATGATATCATTTGACCCACTTTATCAGAATATGACTGATAGGTACAAGACAATATCATCAATATGTCGAATTGAAAGGTATTTAAATATACCATTGTATTATTTTTATCAGTGAATGTTGATAATACATATTACAATTTGGCTATATAATATAGGAATTTTTGATATAGGGATAGAAATATGCAGATGTCCTTTGTCCACCATTCTTTGAGCTCCTAAATTAAGATAACATAGAAATAAAGATTATCAAACCCATACATCAGATAGGATATTACATATTAAAATTTTCCAGTAACATCAAAGATTCAGGTTAGTGTAAAATACAGGAAAATTGAATAACTTTGGAATCCTCTTGTTACCTGTAATACTTTTATTTTTTGCATTAATATGTGCTGATTGATGTTTTACATTGTGTTACTTTTATTTATTGTGTATATGTGAGCTAACATGTTTCAAGTCATCTGTGGAGGCTGGAGGACAAATTATGGCATCTCCTTTTACTATGTAGGTTCTGGGTTTGATTTTCAAGTTTGGCAGCAAATAACTTTATCAGAAGGTACATTTCTTTACTTTGCATATTCATTTTTTTAGTTACCATGCAACATAAAGAATTTTAATGAATTTTATTATGGAAAATTCATTTATATAAGTCATAGAAGTTGTTGGTATTCATCCCCATCTACGCGCAACTTTTTCCTTCCATTTGCTTCTTCCCAACAAATGGTCTTCCTTTCTGCTCTCATGTCACTTGAGTTCTACTACCCTCTCTGCTCCTCCTACACTTTCTGTTCTCTTCCTTTCTTCTCATGGTCTCTTTTCTACTTTCATAACACACACACACACACACACACACACACACACACACACACACACACGTTTTAAATCTAGATTCTACAAATGAGAAAAAATAAGCAGCATTTACCTTACTGATTTGGATTGTTTCATTTTCCATCTGCTTTCTTGCAAATATCACTAGTTCATTCATTTTTATAACTGAAAAAATTACATGGTATTAATACATCACATTTTAGTCATCACTGCATCCTGGCTATTTTTCTTTTCTTATCTATACTATACATGAAATATAAGATATATTTTGTTCTTCATTTAAGATGAAGTCATTAAGTATACTTGCAAGCATATCACTATATAAAAAAAGGTACTATTACTTCCTTGAGACATCTAAACTTCATAGAAGAATTATTACATAGCTTTTATAGTTTATATTACTTTGAGTATCCAAATATTCTAAATTCACATATACTGAGTATATGTATCTAGGGGTGGGTCTTAAATAGACAGATGGGTGGATACATAGGTATGTGTATCTATGTGTATAGAAGTCTGGGTTTCACACAAACACCCACTGGCTAGGTCATTCTACAGCTGAGGATACTCCTATTGAAGCTTTTCAGTACAAATTCTAGGTTTTCTGTCATTAGTATGTTTATCAAAAGATTTGCCCTCCACCTAATTCTTTTCTCTAGAAAACATCCCCAGCAGGCCTTTGAGCCTGAACCTCAGGGTTTCTCTGTGTAGTTTTGGTACCTGTCCTGGATCTTGCTCTGTAGCCCAGCCTGGCCTTGAACTCACAGAGATCCACCTGGCTCTGCCTCCCCAGTGCTGGGATTAAAGGCATTTGCTACCACTGCCTGGCTCTAATCAGGATTCTTTAGTAATATTTCCAATAACATAAAACATCTGCAAGTACTCCATTAAAAAGACAAAAAAAACAAAAACCCTGTGTTCATAGGAGACAATAAAAGACCGAGATACATGACTCTAGTTTCAGAAGGTTGTGCTGTTTCGTCTTTAACATCCAAATGACTGTGGTCCTGAGTTTTGGATCATGACTTCTTTCTTTCTTTAAATAAATTCCTTAAGGATGTTTAGGCCACAGACAATATAAACTTCTGCGGCCTGTACTGTGGCTGAATAGACCATTGTTGGTGTATAAATCCCCCTTGTATCTAACATGAACACTAAGCAGCCTCAACCAACAAACTTCCATGCCAGATTCCCCAGACTTTCCCCTTTGGAGTGAGAGTCCTACTCTCTCATTCTCAAAGTCATAGGTTCTCCTTGGATTGTGTCTAAATGGACAAGTTTATCTCAACAATTTAGCATACGAACCTCATGGGTAAAAGACAACTGGAATTATTTTCAACAACAGTGAAATGAGACAGAGACTTACAGAAGGAAGATTTGGTAACATTCTTTGCAGTCAAATAATAACATCAATGTTGCTTTTAATACATTTAAATATAATGTTAGCTAATAGAATCATAAAATAATTTTTAAAAGAATTTTATTTATACAGTAAAAACAGACATACTGAAAAATAGAACAGAACATAGAGCTCAGAAATAGTCCAATGCATTCGTGGTCAATTAATTTTTGACAAAATTGTCATATATATTCAAAGCAGAAAAAGGTATCTGCCCAACTAATAGTGTTGGACATATTTAATTATTAATGCATAAATGCAAGCAGAAGAACAAAATTGAATCTGAGTCTCAGCTGGTATACAAAAATAATTAAAAGTTTTCAAAGAATAATATTAAGACTTAAAGAAGTGAAACTGTAATTCAGGACAAAAGCTCTAGGGAATTGGTGTGAGCAGGATATTTTTAATATTAAGACACTTATTGGAGAAGGTATAGTGAAAAGTGAAGTCTTGTACACTGTTGTGATTACTTAAAACATCATGAAAAATCCTTAAAAATTAAGTGTTTTAATGGGCTCAAAATTAAAGACAACAAAAGCAAAAAATGAACAAATATCTCTACTATAAACAAAAGGGCTTCTATATAGCCAAGGAACACATCAGCAAAGTGTAGACTCTCTACAAAAAGGGAAAACCTTTGTAGGATAAACACTTGATAGGGCTTAATACTCAAAATATGTAGTTAGTTCAAACTCAAGAAAAATAACTTTGTTTTAAGTATGTAAAGGATATGAATGAATATTTCTCAAGAAATACATAAAATTAGCCAAAGAGTGTATATTTAACATGACAACCATCAAAGGAATTCAAATTAAAACCACAGCCGAGTTGGCCTCAAACTTGTGATCCTCCTGCCTCTGCCTCCTTCAGCAAATGTTAGAAACATCATCCTTTACAATAGCCACAAAGAGCATAAAATATCTTAGGGTAACTCTAACCAAACAAGTAAAAGACCTGTAAAACAAGAACTTTAAGTATTTGAAGAAAGAAATTTAAGAAGATATCAGAAAATGGAAAGATCCCCCATGCTCTTAGAAAGGTAGGATGAACATAGTAAAAATGGCAATCTTACCAAAAGCAATCAATCTACAGATTCAATGCAATCCCCATCAAAATCCCAACACAATTATTTACAGACCATGAAAGAACAATACTCAACTTCATATGGAAAAACAAAAAACCCAGGATAGTCAAAATAATTCTTCTGGAGGCATCACCATCCCTGACTTCAAGCTTTACTATGGAGCTATAATAATAAAAAGAGCTTGTGGTATTGGCATAAAAACAGACACCTGGAACAATGGAATCAAATTGAAGACCCTGAAATTAAACCCTAATTTTTGACAAAGAAGCCAAATTTGTACAATAGAAAAGAGAAAGCATCTAAAACAAATGGTTCTGACTTAACTGGAGATTCACATGTAGAAGATTGCAAATAGATCTATATCCATTGCCATGCACGAAATTCAAGTTTAAATGGATTAAAGACCTCAACACAAATCCAGTTACACTGAACATAATAGAAGAGGAAGTGAGAAGTAGCCTTAAATGCATTGGCACAGAAGACCACTTCCTATTTATAACACCACAGACATTGAATGCAATAATTAATAAATGGGAACTCCTGAAACTGAGAAGTTTCTGTAAGGTGAAGGACACAGTAAATAAGACAAAACAACAGCCTACAGAATGGGAAAAGATTTTTACCAACCCCACATCTGATAGAGGGCTGATCTCCAAAATATATAAAGAACTCAAGAAACTAGACATCAAAATAACAAACAATACAATTAAAAGATGGAATACAGATCTAAACAGAATTCTCAACAGAAGAATCTCAAATGGCTCAAAGGAATTGCTCAACATCCTTAGTCATCAGGGAAATATAAATCAAAATGCCTCTTAGATACCATTTTACACCTGTCAGAATAGCTAAGATCAAAAACACTGATGACAGCTTATGTTGGAGAAGATGTGGAGTAAGGGGAACACTCCTCCACTGTTGGCGGGAGTGCAAACTTGTACAGCCACTTGGAAAATCAGCATGGTAGTTTCTCAGAAGATTGGCAATCAACCTACCTCAAGACCCAGCAATACCACTCTTGGGCATATACTCAAAATATTCTCAACCATATTTTCATACCAGCATTATTTGTAATAACCAGAATCTGGAAACAACCAAAATACCCCTCAACCAAAGATTGGATAAAGAAAATGTGGTAAATTTACACAATGAAGTATTACTCACCTGTAAAAAAATAAAATTATATCATGAAATTTGTGGGCAAAATGGATGAAACTAGAAAAAAAAATCAACCTGAGTGAGATAATCCAGACCCAGAAAGACAAATATGGTATATACTCACTCATAAATGGATATTAGACACATAGCAAAGGATAAACAGGCTACAATCCACAAACCCAGAGAAGCTAAATAAAAAGGAGAACCCTAAGAGGGACATGCATTGATATCGCCAGGAAAAGGAAACAGTTAAGATCTCCTGAGAAAACTGGGGGCAGGGAGGAGGGGATGTGAGATGAAAACATGAGGGAACAGGATGGTCCAGTTGTAGGAGAGACAGAGAAGGAGAGCAATGAAAGAGAAACCTTAATAAAGGGAGCCATTATGGGAGTAGGGAGAAATCTAATGCTAGGGAAAACCCCGCTAAGAGTCCTAGCAATAGTGGAGAGGGTGCCTAAACTAGCCCTCCCCTGTAATCAGATTGGTGACTACCCTAATTGTCATCATAGAACCTATATCCAGTAACTGATGGAAGCAGATGTAGAGACCCAAATCCAAGCAGTAGGCCAAGCTCCTGGAGTTCAGATGAAGAGAGGGAAGAGGGATTATAGGAGCAATGGGGGTCAAGGACATGATGGGAAAAACCAGAGACAGCTGACCTCAGCTAGTGGGAACTCACAGACTCTGGACGGACAGCTGGGGAACCTGCATGAGACTGAACTAGGACCTCTGAATGTGAGTGACAGTTGTGTGGCTCGATCTGTTTGTGGGCCCCTGACAGTGGGACCAGGATTTATCCAGGGTATGTGAACTGTCTTTTTGGAGCCCATTTCCTGTGGTGGGATACCTCACTCAGCCTTGATGGTGTGGGGTGAGTGGCTTGATCCTACCTCAACTTGATATGCCAGCCTGTGTTAATTCCCCAAGGGAGGCCTCACCTCCTATGAGGAGTATATGAGTGTAGGGTGGGGAGCGAGGTCAGGGAAAGCAGGAGAAGGGGAGAAAGGGTTGGTTTGTAAAATGAAAAAAAAATTAAATTAAAAAAATTAAAGACACAGCAAAGCATTAGTTCACAGCTGTTGCAATGCTGATCACAGGGAAAGGCAATAAGACTTGTTGGAAAGGATGTAAAGGAAAGTGATAAGTTGCACACTATACTATGGATTAGTGTGGTGATTAAGTGATTATAGAAAAATACTATGAATGTCCCTCAAAAAAAACCACATTGCTATGATATGATCTAGTAATCCAACAGTTACTATAAGTACTAATTAGTAATCATCCAAAGGAAATCAAAATCAGCATGCCAAAAAGGAGCTGCATTTCCATGATCACTGCAGTGTTGTTTAAAATCAAACCAAATGGCCATTTGATAAATCGGTAAAGATAATTCTAAATAAATAATATTCACAATGAAATAGTATTCGTCCAGAAAGTATAGGGAACCATGTTATTGGTCATACCATGATGAGCCCTGAGGACATTTTATTAAGTAAAATAATCAAGTCATAGAAAGACAAATACATCATACATGTGGGAACTCAGGACTTTGAATATCTTTAACAATTAAAATGAAACAAACAGAAAACATTTAAAAGCTATTGAATCATATGAACAGACTGAGACACTGAACAAGCAGCCTTTTGGTTTGCACATGGATTAATTCCTGATGAAGTTTTTCTTTACTTTTAATTTAATGAACACTTTATGATTTGACTGTGAAGTTTCCCCCACAGATGTGATGGTGGTGCTCTTTCAGCATGTTATAGAAGTTTACATGGTGGACATTCGGCCTCTGAGAGGCAGCATCACGTGTGATATCTGTGCCCAGGTTGTTATCCAATCTGGTTGTTTCTTGATATACTCAGAAGTCTATAAGCTCCACAATCATAGTCCCACAATGCTCCCATCATTGCACCTTCCCATTGAGTTTCTTTAGCAATGTGTTTTATTGCAGTGATGAGTTAGTTAACTGATATACTCATACACAATAAAATTCATTGAATCAATATTTTTAAAGGGAAAGTTTATTTGGACTTATAGAGGGGGATTACTGTTCATCATGACAGGGGTGTCTTGACAACATTATATATAGAGTGGAGATGCTGGTCCCATTACATTGGCAATCCAAAAACGGGACAGATAAAGGATGGGACTAGGGTATAAAATTTCAAGGATTGCTTCTTTTTTAGATTCCACTTCTGAAAGACTCTACAGCCTTCCAAAATAGTGTGTCAAGCTGATGACCATGTTCAAACAAAAAGTATTTTGGAGGCAATTCACATTCAAACCACAATGCTTACCAGGGCTTACAGCTTTGAAAACCCTACTTACTATTCCAGAGAAGGCAAATTCCTAGTTAGAGAGTCTGTTCCATTTTCAGCATGCCAACTTCCATCCCAAGAACACTTCCACCTAGGATGCCTGTACCCTCAACTACTAACTGTATTAAATTTACTATATATAGGCACTAAGCCTTCCCAGAATTATTCCCCCTCTCCTTAAGCTCCCCTCTCCAGCAATAAGGTGAGAAAACTAGAAACTATTAATTCCTCTGTTTAACACAAGAGAAGGCTATGCCCAATTAGTTCTCACTAGCCATGATCTCAGGACACAGCTGTGCCCATTCCTTGAAAGACCTTACTCTAGAGTCTACAGAGCCATAGTGAATGTTTGTTTCCTTGTATAATGTCCTTCCTTTATTGAATAATGTTTCCGTTATTCAAGTCGACTTTTGGTGTTGTTCCCTTCATTTGAAGTTAATCTTATTTTATTGATTATAGCTTGTTGGTTTAATCCTATATCTCTATGCTGTGCCTGAAAATGCCCTCAAATCAAAACTCCTTTCTTCTCCCTGGAGCTGTCTTTTAAAACTAGTTCATATATCATCTCCCCAGGGTGGCCTTACAAGGCACACCAAATAATTCCTTCCTTTGAGAGCATGTGGCTTGTTTATTATAGAACTTAAAACTCCAAGTCACTGGCAGTCTTCCTTATTACTTAAGCACTTTTTTGAAGATAATTTCTCTTGATTTTGGAATCCATTATCTCTACCAAGAGGCTGGTTTACAGGAAACACTCAACTAGAACTCACTGAGTATTATTTGCCTGTATAGACCTATGGGATGGAGCTAGAGCTAAACTCTAAAGGCAGCTCCACTAGACTGAATTACTTCAAGACTAGAAGAGCTACAACGTCTACCATTGGATCTGCGCTCTTACTCCTATCGCCAAAGATCACAGTTCCATGCTGAGCCAGACGGCAGGTAAAGGACAAATGTATTGATGAGGAGGGAAAAAGTAGAAGGTAAAGAGGCATGTAAGGAAAAATAGACTATTGAGGAAAGGGAGGTTAAGAATGGGAGAGAGAAAAGTGAACAGAGGGAAGAAGAACATAGTGGCAAAGTTGGGTTCAGCATTTGCCCCAGGTCAGTGCTTACCAGATGACATTCCTGAGTTCTGCAAGTCTGTGTCACAATGTCATGGAGATGAAGTTGGAATCTTTAAGAGGCTGATGATGTGTGTCAGTCTTAAGTTGATTTAATGCCCATCCCACCCAAACAGAAATTCAAAATGAGGGAAAATCAGTTATATACCTAAGTCACATATCCAAGGCTCACAGAAAAACTACGGACTCCATTCCTGGCATCCTCCTATGTGTTGCAGGCCAATCATCAGTGAATCAACATCCAGAAGCATAATTCCACAAACAACAAAATAGTCCATCAATCGCTGTGGTGAAAAAACAAGTTGTAAGACTTAGCTCTTCCTTTCCCAAACCTTACCACATGCCTTGTCACTCTCCTCAGATACCCTTGATGTCTCCTGTGGCCACGGTGGAAACTCACCTGATTTCTTGTGGTGCTACACTAGACACTCACCTGTATTGTCACAGCATCAGTGAAGAGTATAGATTACCATCCACATCTAGTGCATCCTCATCTGACAAGGCCTATTTTAACACACACTGAGCTACCTGAATACATTCACAGGACAACTAACTATAGGCCTGGCCATCTCATGACATGGGACCAGTCTACCTTCTAGTCAAGGAAAAAAAAAAAAGAAGCTAGCATATAGATAACTTTTGATGCCCATCCTAGCCTAACTTCAAACTCATTGTTTCTCATTTTTAAAATAATTACTTTTAAATATGGAAAGTTCTATACATTTTTTTTTTAGTTTTTTCAAGACAGGGTTTCTCTGTGTAGCTTTGCGCCTTTCCTGGAACTCGCTTTGGAGACCTGGCTGGCCTCGAACTCACAGAGATCCGCCTGGCTCTGCCTCCCGAGCGCTGGGATAAAGGCGTGTGCCACCACCGCCCGGCGGAAAGTTCTATACATATATATAGTGCATATTGCTCATATCTGTGAACCACTTCCCTATCTTCTATCTTTCCCAACTACCTCCAATTGCATCCCCTTCCTGTACTCATGTGATTAAAAAATATTTTTACATTAACCGTCTCTGAGTTCAATTAGTGCTACCAATATGCACACAGGTGTGTGGATATCCTACCACCAGCAATCTACAGACTCATTAAAATCTTCATTAAATTTCAAAAGCAATTCTTCACAGAAATTATACAAAAAATTTCAATATGGAAAAACAAAAGACCTAGGATAACCAAAACAATCTTTAACATAAAACAAACAAATAAAAACAATGTTAGAGCTATCATCATCTCATTTTTCAAGTTATAATACAGAGATATAGTAATGAAAACATCATGGTCCTAGCATAAAGAAAAAAACAGACACATGTATCACTGGAATAGAATTGAGGACCCAAACATACGTACATTCTGAAGTCTCACAAAAAGACTAAAATCACACACAGGAGAAAAGACAGCATTTTTAACCAATTTTGCTGGTTAAACTGGACATTTCTCTGCTGAAAATGAAAAGAGACCTTTACCTCCCACCCTAAATAAAACTCAACTCTAAATGGAACAAAGACTTTATCATAATCTTACAGAGGATAAAGTAGGGAATATAACAATTACAGGTACAGGAGAGTACTGTCTGAATAATTCTCCTGTAGCACAAGAACTAAGACTAATGCAAACTCACAAAATTATAAACGCTTATACAGCAAAGGCAGCTGTCAATAAAGTGAAGGGCAGTCCACAGGATGGGAGAAATTTTTTTCCAGGTATACACCTTGACAGGATACTTCTTTACTAAGAATCTATAAAAATAAATATGAATAAAACTCAAACCCAGTTAAGACACAGGCTATGTGATTGAACAGAAAGTTCTCAAAGCTTAAAATGTAAACAGCTATTAAACACTTTGAAAAGTGTTCAACAGTCTTAACTGTCAAAGAAAGGCAGATTAACACCGCTGTTACATTCCACCTCCGACCAGTTGAAGTCACCATCATCAAGAAATCAAAGGACCATCAGTTCTGACATGAATGTAGGGGAAAGGGAACTGACAGAGCTAGACAGAACAAGGACTTCCTTTTTAACCAGTGTTGTTTCGACTCAGCTGCAAGCAATACTTATAGATTCTCATAGAAGATCAAGGAAAAAACTTGCCATACAGAACTTAGCATACTTCCATATTCTTTCTTAAAGACCCTAACGTCCTTCACAAAATTCACACATTATAAATACTCTATTTTCCCAAAATTTCTGACAGAGTAAGTGGTTTGCTTTTAGTGATTTCCAAACATTATTTTTTTCAAATTAAAAAAATTTCAACTTACTACCTGGAAAAAGTAAAAAATAAAAATGTTAGAGAGTATTTGAATGTCTATACAAATGGATTTATATCATACTGATACTGTACAAAAATTTTCCAATTTGAGACATAAGAAATATATGACAGCAGCTTCCAAGTCCACACAAGTTCAGAGTTACCAAAATAATCACTAATAAGAAGAACTCTTAATTGTTAAATTTTAATTCTTTAATTTGTTAATTTTTAATGGAGATATTTTATTCTCACAAAGGACTAAACCACTTAATTAATGATTCTAAAGAAATGTAATAACACTACAAATAGCATTTTATTTTATTATCACCCAAGCTTTGATTGAAGCTGGTGATTCGGAGGTGAAAATTCTGCCTGTTATATTACTGCTTGCAACAATATTTCCAGTTTGTTTTCCATCTTCATGTTTAACAAGAAGTGTCATAGACTTTTATGTTAATTCTTAAAAGTGATGTTCTATTGCTACTGTATACTTCTATGTTCATATAAGTAAAATATGGCAGATGGTATAATATTAGGGTTTCTATTGCAAATACTCTTTCGTTTGTCCATCTTAGAAAGGTTCACTTGGTACTCCATGGAGCAAGCCATTCTGCCTGCCAGCTTACCTCGAAGATCTAGAAATAATGAACACTTCAGGCGCTGACCTCCAGCAATGTTCTTTCTGATTTGTTCCCTTTCACAGCACACTCAGGTTCTGCCCCATTACTTACCATGCATCAGTTCTTCTCATGAGTTTCTCACAAAATGGAGAGGTGGGGAGAGAGGAACAAATAGAACAGATGATGGATTTTCAAGTCATAGAAAAACTGCTTTGAAATTTAAAATCCATAACAACTCTGTATGAGAGGCAGACACCATAGTTTCCTCCTGCCCTCTGTGATTCAAGTATGCATCTGTTGCTTTGTTACCTAGTGTGATCTTGACTAATATGAAACCTTGTGGTCTGCATGAGTGCATTGTTTTAATTTAAATATTCGCACCTGTTTCTGGTATGCTCCTACTGGAAAGCCTATTGTGCTATGTAAACAGATAATATAATACTAACGTTGACAATTACTAAATTCAGTAGATCTTTGTTCTTTTGTTCCTTAACAATGCTTTTAAAGCTTCAAAATAGGAAAGTAACCACTTCCCAGCATATACTTACTATGTTGTAGGAGCTAAAATATTGTCTTGCCTGCTTCCTCTCTCCTCTGTTTCTGTTACACATGTATCCTGCTTTCCAAATTGTCTGTTCCTATAATTCATGATTATCTTCAAGAACTGGAGTGGATTGAAGGCAGTAAAATCAGGTGATTCAATTCCTCTGTAGCATTAATGAGAAATAAATTCTCATTAATGAGAAAAGCACAGCCATGTGTATCTGAGATTTCCTCAGGGATTTCTCTCTCAGTTATTCATAGTAAATCTTTTACCTGCTTCTAATTCTTTACAATTTATACTTATTTTTGAGAATCTCATATATGCACACAATGACATATTATATCTGCCCCCAAATTCCAATGCTAACTTCTATTTGACTTCCAACATGCCCCCCTTCCAACTTCGTGTCCTTCTTTTCGTTCTTGATAAGCCACCGAACTCAATTAGAGCCTCCCAGATCTGCATAGGAGTGAGACCATTCACTGGAGTGTGGGAGAATTACATCCTCAAATAGGAATTCTAGTTTTGCTGGAAAGTGACCCTTCCTTTTCCTGAAGAGCAAAACTACATGGCTGTTTTAGTGCCTAAAAGCAAGTAACATGTAGCCCATGTAAAGCAATGTTTTAATCTTAAGAACTAAATCCTGCAGAAAATATTATCATGACACTTGTCTATTTGGAGACCTTTTAATAATAGACATGAACACTTTTTTTAGCATTCTTTTTCTTTTTTTTTAATTCCCCAACCTACTCTGCTAGAAATAAATCTGTTCAAACAATTATGAAACTGAGTGTGATAAATTAATTGAAACCATATTTCCGGGGGGTGGGGGGGGTAAAATGAGATCCAAACTCTGTGCTTTATAGAAATGATAAGTCTGAAAGGTAATAAGAGCAATCAATCTTAAAAATGGTGAAAAAAGAGGAATTAGAGATCAATCTGTCAAGAAACTTCTGTTAGAAGGAAGCTGTGGTTATGGTCTTATTTTTGAGAAAAGAAAAATCCAATACTATAAATTTTTCCTGGTTCTTTCTTTTTCCCCATGCAACCATTCCCAAAGCATTCAATGAAGTGCAAGCATAATGGTGCTGATGAAAAAAAAAAATGGCGAAACGGAATGGAAAGATAAAAGATAGTTCACGTCCCACAGGACAACACTGAAGACAGTGAAGGGCAAATTCATAATATGCTCATTATCCAAGCATACTAACTAGAGAAGTGGGTAGAAAAAGGTACTAAAGATAAAGGATAATTCTTTGTTGTTGTTGCTTTGCTGGAAAGGGTTTCTCTATGTAGCCTTGGCTGCCCTGGAACTTGCTTAGTAAACCAGGCTGGCCTCAACCTCATAGAGATCTGCCCGCCTCTGCCTTCCAAGTGCCAGGATTACAGGTGTGTGTGCATCACCACCACCCGGTTAAGAATAATTCTAAAGGAAAGATAGAAAAAGTTAATTTGAAGAATGTATTGAAATATATATTTTATAAAATGGGCTGTGTACATATAGTGAAATCATTTCCACAATTTATGTTGATTTTGACTATATATAATTAAGAAAGAGGAAACCTGCTATCAATTTTTGGCTATCATATATAGTTGAGAAATATGTGGAATTATCAAAAATGATGATATCAGACAATATCAATACCTGTATATGAAGGCACTATTTATCATGCTGTTAGAAATACATTATTTCCCATCTCGGGCACATTGTCAGTCTCTGAGACACAGGTATGTTATTATGGTACTTAGTGAATTTTAAAGTCAGGAAATAGCGTCTACAAACTAACATGTCCCAGATATTATGGTGCCAAAAGTATAGGATAATTTGACCCATTTAAACATATGTACCCTTGCTGACTAGCTTATATAGCTCAACCAAAGAAGGTATTTCCTCTACTCTTTTTTTTTTTTTTTTTTTTTTGGTTTTTTGGTTTTTTCGAGACAGGGTTTCTCTGTGTAGCTTTGCGCCTTTCCTGGAACTCACTTGGTAGCCCAGGCTGGCCTCGAACTCATAGAGATCCGCCTGACTCTGCCTCCAGAGCGCTGGGATTAAAGGCGAGCGCCACCACCGCCCGGCTCTCCTCTACTCTTCAATCAGAGCCATTGTGCTTCTTTCTGTTCATTTTTAAAATAAACCACTAGTCTCTGGTATATTTAACCACCCTGTTTTCATCAAATAGTCCATAATTAGAAGTGATTGTACATTTTGAAAACAAAGTAAAAAAAAAAAATCTTGATGCATGTTTTGTAATTACTAAGTCACAAAGTAAAGTGGAGTCCCTGTTATCTCTGTAGACAACTGAGAGTTTGCACCGTTCTCATACCAGTGAGGATGATTTCCTAAGAATTTTGCAACATTCATTAATCTGTTCTCTGTATGCATTATTGTCACTTTTGGTCTATGTCAAAACATGTTCCCCATAAATTGCTCTTTGATTGTTGCTTGAAACATGTAGCAATCTCTCATCTCTTGAAATCTTGATTTCTTAGAGTAAACGTGTTCCTTTATTTTTAATATCTTCAGTCTGAGCTTTCACTGCATTACTGTTGTACAGGATGCTTGCCTCAGTAAAGGGCTGACTGCAGTTTGGTGGGAGAGCCAAACTTCTTCCTCCATGCCAGGGGCAAAATGCTTTCTCCCATGAGGCCTGTCATCTGACCTTCAACAGGTTGATTATGCCCTTTGCAGAACTTCTCTTGGAAATAAATTCTATGTGTATTGTGTCAGTAAATTAAATTTACCTTTTCATTTTTTATCTTTTCTACAAAACTATCTTTCATGAAGGACCATATCTTCATTCTATCAATCATCACTTTGTGATATTCTGTAATACTATAGACACTTGGATGTTTGTAAAAGGGAGACTGTCAGGTAAGCAGGATATAGTAATATTTATGTCCCTTGAGAAGTATTTTGTATACACTCTGTTAGAAATTCATGTTAGGATTAGCATGAATGAGACAAATGGAATGGGGAACTTATCATTCTAAAGACTTGTTAATAGGTGAAATTTCCATCCTGAATACTTTTTTGAAATGAAAATTAATAATGTTAAAAATAATATCACTTTTTTTACACTAGAATGGAGTTTTGATTATGAGAGCATGGCAACACTTATTGATAGATTAGTACTCAAGACCCATTCTAGAAGATATGGAATTTTGTTCCAGGGAATCTCTAGTTTACACAGAGAAAAACAACCTTCAGAAGGAATTTCTTCCTCTTTCCCCAGCTTCCATGATTTGGGGATAAAATAGATAAGTGATGCAGAAACTTGGTAAAATATAGGGGTTGACACATTAATCATTGAATTAGTTAACACTTTATATTTAGTCTCTTCCAACTATTGTGAGTAATCAAATTAAAGATATATTGGGCATTCCTCTGCATTCCCTGAAACAACAACAAAACTAGAACACAAAACAGCTATTTTCCAAGAGTCAGGCAGTCTATCCCATTTTTCCTCTCTGGACACTAAGAAACAATAATATAAGGTACAAGAATTTTAGAAATCACATGTCCTGACAATGTTCAATAGCTCCCAAGTCAATATTCTACAAATAAACTTTGAGATTTAGTTTAATTTAAAATTCAGTCTTATTTCTCAGTATTTCACTTAAATATGCAACTACAGAAATATCTCCTAATGACAAATCAAGGAAATGTTTAAAATACATGTTATTCATTTAAAACTGTACATTATAAACATAAAATTTAAATTATTCAAATCATTTTAATATTTTTGGAAATAAGTCACTATTATGAATTATAGAAAATAATTCAAAAATATATGACTTAAGATACCACATATTTTGGTTTTCAAGTTTATTACAGAGGACCTGGTATTCATTCCAAATTATTATATATTTCTACCTGATTACAATACTTTTCTCTTTGTTAAAAAAATTATATGTTTTGATCATGGTTTTTCCCTCTCCTACTCCTTCCAACTCCTCTTTGATCAACTGGACCTTCAAATTTTGTCCTTTCTGTAAAGCAATCCTAATTCTAGAGAGCTGATAGAAAACTATAACTTTTTGTACTATGATGTACATATTTTGTTAAACCAAAAATAGATTATTGTGCCTCATTTTGAAAAAAGTAATGAAATAAGGCATAGGTTCAAGGGCACAGCAAGGGAACAATATAGCACAAAGTGTGGCAAATATTTATGTTAGTTAAATATGAGAAATTAACTCGGTGACTGGTACTTAGGGTAAGCTAGGAAACTAACAGCAAAACTCTACAGTATGGAAACGGAGTGGAACATTCCAGGTAGCCCCAGAAAGACCCAGATAGATAAGAACCTTCTCAAATCACAACAAAGAAGAATTCTCAATAACTAATGTTTCAGACTGTCTCGGTGCCTCTAGCTGTGGCCCCTGTGACTACAACATTAGCTTTCAGATGCCAAACTGATGCGTCTGACTGTGCAACAAGCACATTTCTTAACATTTCCTTTGTATATATAAAATTGGAAAAGATAATAGTATCAAATTGCAGGATTACAATTTAGATAAATGAATTAATGTTAACACACTGGACAGACATTCACCACATGTATGCATTTTAAGTATTGTTATTATAACTGGACTCATAGCTGTATAAAATAACCAGATCCCCTTCCTTGGAAGTATAAAATAACTATACTCAAAGAAGAAAACTGAGTTATGTAATCTCTAATGTAATAAAAATTCAAGTATCTATTATTCTTTGAATAAATATTCTAAATGAAAACATTGCCTTTTGTAGAATTGGAAATGCACAATAGAATGAGCTGGATTATGGAACTGTATTAGTTATTAGCATAGAGAGTTCAGGAATCATCTACTATTGTGAATTGGGTAGATCTAAAAGTTTATACTGTTGACATTCTCTACATAAAGATATGAGGAAAAATGAATAAACACAATTGATGTTCTGCCCCTAAATTGTTCCTTATTAAATACTGGTTATATTACTGTATATTATAAAATAAGCTGGAGGTAATAGCTATGCATCAATTTATCTTTACACTGCCAACTCAGTGATAACTGTTATTTTCTTTTTCTCTAAATCTTACAGTGATAGACCAATAACTCTTGCAGTTGAGGATGAGATATTTTACATGGATGCCAGTGTGAAGCTAAATCAAGTTACTGAGAGAAAACAAACAGAAATGAATTGTTACAAAACCAATTTCCCCAAAGAAAACCTATCAAGTCACTTTGTCATTGAGCTAACTCAAAATGCCAATGAAGCTGACCACTGCCGAAAGTCAAGCTAGCTCTTTTTATAAATTTTTTATCTGTATCACTCACTGACAATTTGCAAGATAATATTTGACCTAATGCACTTTCTTAATTATGGAAGAAAATGCTCTTTGATTTTTAAACATCTCATTTACAAATTTCACTATCTGAAAATTGAAATTTTGATTCAAAACTTTTCAAAGGACTTTAAAAGCTGTTTAGTGAGCTTCTTGTATATATATTGTGACAGATGACTCAAGATAAAAGTGGAATGCTTCATATATAGTCATCTTTACAGCATGCCACTTTTGTCTTGTTCATACTGATGAAGGACCACAGCATTAGATCAAAGACTTTATTAGACATTTGACAAAAGAAAACAGAAAATCAGAGCAGAAAAATCTGATTTTCTTCCCATAGGAGATGCAACAGTCTCAAGTTGGAAAATGTATTACCTTCTAGACAATCTGTGGAAACCAATCCCCTCCCCTCCCCAAATTCAGAAGATAATATGAAAGACAAAATTGTTCAGGAATTATTTACCAGGGAAAACATTGCATTATTAAATTATATCTAGAGGTCTCAATCCATGTGATAATAATATGATACATTATAGACAATTTACTTGTACTTTAATGAATCATCCCAGTGGGAACTTGTGCATTTTAATTGGTCAAACTATATTGTGTGGTGCAAATGACAGCTTGTGATATATAATCTGAAAAAAATTACGTTTTTAAAGCTATAATTGTTTAAATAATAAAGTTTGAAAATAAAATTGATTAACATTAATTATAGCTAGGGTTCTGGTCAATAAATGCGACATTACCATTAATATTAATGTATTTTTATATTTTCTTTACAACTCAAGATGATCATTTATATGACCATGATTCATTTTCACTGTTATTTATTTTTCCTTTGGTCCTCATGCTGACAAATCAAGATGATTTATATTAGATAACATCATTTAGCACATAAAATAAAACCCATTGTTTATTCATAACATTAGAAAAGAAGACAAAGAATATATGAGAAAAGCTACTTAGACCCACAAACATGTCTATAAACTTTACAAAGAAAACTGTCCTTGACTTCAGTGTTATATTCATAGTACATGAATTGGCATAGTCAAAGACAGTGTTATGATTTTGAGGATTGGGACAAATTGGAGATATCCTTACACATATACATAAGATTTATTTATTTGTTTGTTTGTTTGTTTATTTATTTATTAGAAAAACAGCTACTTGCATATACAGCCAGAATGTGTATACTGTCTTGTAGATTGGGACCCAGCCCTTTCTGTTCTTTCAGTGCCCACATAAATTATCTGTCTTCATTTGCATTTCACAGGACAGTAGTGATCTAGTTTCTCACAAAAGCACATTAGAAAGTCATGTTTCAGCCACTGCTGAGAGAGCTGATGGAGACATGTTTATTTTCAAAGAAAATAATTTATCAGTAACAGCATGATGTGCTATGAGCTGTGTAAGGCCATGGACATTATAAGGTTCACAGTTTGTCTCTTGGCTTCCTTAAATTTATTTTCTCATTTTATTAACATATTCTAAGCTATAATTTTCAAAATGAAGAAACTCTGTCTTTTTTATGTGCTCTTGTATCTCTATTCCATGGAAGCCTAACTTTAATTCTTCTATTATTCATTCAACATATAATGTATATCTATAAAAACCAGGTATGTAGTCCAAAGCAGTGAATTAGGTACATAAGTCTCTTCCCATTGCCTTTTAGAGTACATAAAGGATGCTTTCTAAAACAGATGACTGTATTTTCTCATTGTAACAGTACAAAACTGTATGACTCTGGAATTTTGGTATATACTGTATCATCAATGATTGATTTCTTGTAGATAAGGAAACTGGCCAAAACTAGCAACAAACCCATCATGAATCAGAGCTGAATGATAACACATGTGAGTAACATCCATTCTAATGCTTTTTGGATAGTGATAAATTAATATTACTTATTCCATTCTGTTACCTGAGGATTATGCATGCATTTGAACTGAAAATGTTTAATGCAGGTTCTTCTATAATTATTCAGATTTCAGGAAGACGATGTTTCCCCTATAGAATTGGAAAAGAAGCATCATTGGATCACAAGACAGTCACATGTTTGTTTCAAGGCATCTTACTGTACTTGTGACATGCAGAAAAATCCCAAAATTTCAACAATATTTATAAAATATATGTTGGAACAGGGGATGATAAAGTCCTATTAAACTTTTCATAACTATAGCAACACTAAATGGTAAGAATAACTGTAATAAAGATGATCTACTCTCCATTATAATATATTAGAATGAGTTATTTCATATGAGGTAATTTTCTAAATAGTTTGTTCTCTTAATCAAATATTAATGTTAATTATTGAGCTTCCATATTTCTTTTGACTCCTTGTAGTTATTATTTTAAAGGTATATTATTGAACACTACTTTAATAAATCTCAGTATGTTTTGTTTTTAGAGTTGATGGCTAATAAATTTTCAGGCAATTCTACATATTAAGCTATTACTTATGAAACAATGTTTGCTAGTAACATCAGTTTCTTTATAGTTTCTTCTTATCTTATTTACTCGAGAGGGCAGGAAGTCTTGAAACCCACTTGACATGTAAAGATTATACAAAATGTTTAATAATAATTGTGGCACCCAACATGGGGCATGAACCCACAACCCTGAGATAAAGATTCTTTTGTGTGATGTCATACAGGTAAAGCCACAGAAAATGTGGTGACATATAGATTAACAGAAATGGACTGAGTTTAAGTGTAAGAGCTAGTCAGTGGTAGGCCTGAGCTAATGGCCAAGCAGTTTTAATTAATATAAGCTTCTGAGTGATTATTTTATAAGTGGGGCTTGGTGGGACCCAGAGAAACTTTCAGCTACATTGATAAGATTCTCTTTTAAAGAAAACTCAAGATGAATACTTATGCAACTATTTATGGAAATCATTAGACTTAATTTTTCAAAATTAAAGAATATCCAGTATTTTAACTTACTAGAATCTTTATTGGGAATTATAAAACCATTCGGAAACTTCTTGTTGACTCTGTGGATGCATTCATGCAGACCAGATCTTGGAGCACTGCATGTAGCAATTTATTTACCTTTTCAAACTTAAAACAATATGAAACAAAACCATGAGAGATCAAAAGTAATGGAACTGATGTTACTATTGAAAAGACGTTACGTGAGTAACCTTTTGTTTAGTTATATTAGTCTTATAAAAGGTATCCATTGCCATGAAGATATTTTATTGTTACTTTACATTCATTATGTTATTACATGTAAATGTAGTGTGAAATTATGAATTGTATCTCATTTGGTGCTTGATTACATCTTATAAAATGAACTGAGATTATGAAATACAATAGGAATCTGAATGGAATCCATTGTGTTAACATGATGGAACTGCTTTCATAACATAACAGTTTGGTATTGTTATGAATCATAATGTAAATATCTATGTTTTGTGATGGTCTTAGGCAACCTGTGTGAAAGGGTCATTCAGTTCTTAAGAGTCTTAACCCACAGGTTGACAACTGCTCTCGTAGATGTAAAGCATATAGAAATACCTATTATATATATGGCTAATGCAAACTGAGAAAAGATGATTGTAATATGAATTGCTAAATGGTTTTATTAATAAAAAAAGCCCAGATCCAGAAATTAGGGTGAAAGCTGAAAGATCAGAGAGGCAGAGAACAAGCCACTAGTTCTTGCTCCTACGAAATCCTCTGCAGAAAGAGAGAACTACTTCCTGTATACTCAGGCCTTATATACCTTTCGGTGCCCTGCCATCTTACTTCCTCTCTCTGTCTAGCTACATCACTTCCTCTTTCTGCCCAGCTCTATCACTTCCTGTCTATCTGTACACACCTCTAGTTCTCTATGGTTAACTAGTGCTGGGATTAAAGGTATGTGCCACCATGCCTGGCTCTGTTCCCAGTGTGACCTTGAATTCACAGATATCCGGAAAAATCTCTGCCTCCCAAATGCTAGGATTAAAGACATATACTACCACTGCCTGACGTCTATGTTTAATATAGTGGCTGGTTTTTTCCTTTGATCCCCAGGCAAGCTTTACTTGTTAGAGCACAAAACAAAAAATCACCACAGATGATGTCTATACATAGCTGTGGCTAATCATGGTGTAAATGAGTTGAATATGAATTTTAAGTGCTTTTATCTATGCATCTATGGTGTTCATCTGTTCTCCTTCCTATCTATCTATGTATCTATGTATCTATGTATCTATGTATCTATGTATCTAT
>CABHPR010139275.1:41847-57074 GCA_902168415.1 Peromyscus melanophrys | reverse complement strand
CTCTCTCTCTCTCTCTCTCTCTCTCTCTCTCTCTCTCTCTCTCTCTCTCTCTCTCTCTCTCTCATACATACACACACACACACACACACACACACACACACACACACACTTTTTCACCCCGTTTCTTACAAGGTCTCAATTTGTATATTAGTTAGACCTTAAAGTCATGGCCCTCTCCCCTATGTGTGCGCAGACACCCATGGCTTTAACATTCCTCTTTAATGACCAGTGCTGTGTATATTTCATACATACAACAATAATGGTGAATATTACACAATGGGTATCCATATAGGAAGAGTCCCTGTAATTTCAGAATCTTGACTATATTACTGTAATTTTTACATTTTTCTCTGAGGTAAATAGAAAGAGCTCCTGTCATATAAGAAAACAGGGCAAAATAGCCTAACTTTCATGTTCATTAAGGCATATCATAAAAATATTTTTATATACAATGAAGAATTAAAGTAGAACAGAAAAGTTAAAGTGATCAAGTGACCTAGATACTTAAAGTCCTGATTTATTTACCCTGAGACACTGCTTGGGCCAAAATCTTTCCAATTTTCTTGCATTTTGAGTGTGATATTGTCTAAACATAGTCTCTTGTTCCCTGGACTTGTTGCTCATTTTCTAATTGAACTGTGCTGAGCTGCATCACCTCAGGAAACACATTCTGACACAAGTGTCTCCATATGTGACTAGTTGGAGAAACATCATTTGATTATTTAAGGAGATCATTCAGGTTCAATGAGATCACAAGGAAAGCCTAATCCAATGCATCTGGACACCAAAAAGGTAAATCATGTAAAGTTATTAGAAAAGTTATCTACAGATAAGGAGAAGATCCAGTCTTCTGAAGAAATAATCCTTCACCAAATGTTGATCTTGAAGTCAATCATGTAACATCTTGAGAAAGTTCATCTTGCTTGTTACTCAGTATAATGCTGTGTTAAATTTACCAAGAAACATATGTAGTGTTGTTCATATAAAGCTATATATGTAGTGTTGTTCATTTTTCTAAATAGACATGTGGTCAAATTGCTTTCCAATATTAATGTTTGTGTCCATAGGTTATGGCTGTGGTCAGCCTTGACCAGAAAAGCTTGTTTTTTGCCATGTGCAGCATGCATACAGAGATTTATGACTTACTGAAATGCAGAAAATAAGGATTGCTGAGTGCTGGTTCCAAATGAGACAGTGATATCATTCCCACCAAGTCTCAGAGAACACTTCAGAAGTGAAGGCTGAAAGAATATTGGTTCTGAATCAGGGCAAGAGTTCTGTGAGACATTGTCTTTGGTAGTACTTCTTTTTGCACTCACAGCACCTGTGATACCTTGTATAAGACATGGAAAATATTGGCCTGTCTACATGCTATCATGCACAGAGGATTGACCTGTGAGTCCTTACCCTTCCCTGAGGAGATACTGGGTGAATGGATCATTTTTTTCAGCACATGAAAAATGTCTGTGATCTGGTAAATAACTTCCCATCCATATTCCTGCAAACACTACTTAATCTAAGAAGCTCTTTCACACACAAAGATATTCAAGTGGAAGGGGAGCATGTTGGGAAGAAGAATGTGTTCAATGTGTCTTGAACGGGGATAAGAGGGAGTAATGAGGGAAGAATATGATCAAAACATTATTTATATGTGAGAATGAAGCATGCAGAGACTTTGAGGACCTTGCAGACTCCAAAGATATAGATGAATTGACAAAACACTGGGAAGAAAGGCATATTAGGTAAACACACAAAAAAAATGCTGAAGGTATCACTATCCCAGATTTTTTTGTTATATTACAGTGTTTTAGTATCTAAAAACAGCATAGTACAGGATTTACAAAGAGACAACTTGATTGACTGAATAGAATTAAGGACGCATATACCAGCTGACATTCCTATGACCACATGATTTCTGACTAAGAAGTCAATACACATTGAAGAAAAGACAGCCTCATCAACAGATGGTGCTCATCAACTGGATGGTTACAAGTAGAATAAAGCTGGAACCTTTTCCCTCACACTGAACAAACCTCACCTTCAAATGGCTCAAGAATCTCAATAGAACACCAGATGTCCTGAATGTTTTAGAGGAGGAAGTAGAGCACAGGTTGGGTAATACTTGGTTTTCTCACTCAAACTACATTTATTGAAATAAGTTTCTACATATAAAATTCTCAACACAATTGATACTTTTTGAAGTTTATACAAGAGTGCATTTTTTCCTTTTTTATAGATATATTTATTATGGTTTTAAAAGTTACTAAGAATTCTTTCTTTGGAAAGACATTTTTCAAATAAAAAATTTTTATTTTTTGTTAAAAAATAGAATATTAGTATAAGCCTATAACCAAAAGTGGTGTATTCTTTTCCACACTGGAACTTAAGTTCTTGACTTTTCTATTAAGAATATAGCAGTATCAAGGGTAATTCCAACCAAATAAAAAAAAGTTTGTTTTATTCACTGATCACACTGAAATGGATATATTAAAAGCTATTCATCTTAAAAATGCTGTTCAGAGTATGGAAGGAATAGAATGGAGAAGAAAAATAGCAGCTTCAGCACTGTGGTTCTTAAATTGAAATCTCTGTCTACAAATGCTCAGATGGAAATAGCTGTATTTCCTGACACTACAAAGCTTACTTGGAGCGTCTCCCTTCATGTTCCTCCACGGCCAGTGCTCACCCTGAAGAGCACCCTGTTCAATTGTTCCTTGTAAGTGCACCTATAAATCAACATTATGAGAAATGTCCTTAACATGAACAGGAAAGCATTGCTTATGAATGGCAAGCAGCCATGCAGGCTCTGCTTTTTATTTGACCTCTAACCTTTCCTATAAAGGCTGCACAGAAAAAGTATTGTCTTTATTCAGTTCCTTAAGTGCAAAAATATTGATTTGCTTTGATGATTTGTTTCAAAGACCAACAAAGCCCTCAGATATATTTATGTTTCCTATCCACCTTACTTGATGTTTGCTGAGAGCTTAGAGTTTTTATTAAAATTTAGGGAAGTCTGATCCTTCACCTTTTCAATAATTGAAAATTTGGAGGTTTACTGTAAACACATTACATCAAAGTCTAGAAAGTCCTTTGTTAAAAAAGAATCAATTTTATTGAAATTGAATTCTGCAAACAAAATGCAAGAGCAATCGACCAGTTTAATGGGGTTGTCAGTAGCTTTCAGCTTTACCCAAGATGCCCTGCTGTCTGGATTTTCAAAGGGACTTATTAAAGTCAAGAATGTTAGGAAATTATGATGTTATGCTCTGTTATCTGCTTGATCACATCAGAATAGGAAAGTCACATTTGATCTGTGCCTATCTCTGCTTACAGTACTGTTTTAAAATAGTCAATGACAGTTAATAAATAATACAAGGCAAAAAAATTACTGTTTCATAACTGGATTCACTTGACACTCAGAAAAGTAACAATTCCATCAGTTCCTGAGCTATTCAGCCTAGCTAGTTCAGAACTCATTGAATATATGACTTAATACGTATAACTTGATTTTTTTTATAAATAACTCATTAATAGTGTTATATAATATAGCCTAATGGTTATAAATATCCAGAAAACTTAACTAATGACTTTAATATTTTGTTAAACATACTATTCTGATATATCTCAATGTTAGATCCAAGAGTTATAGATCAGGCAGAGTGAAATCAAAATTGGTCAGTAGGCTAAAGATAGTTGTAATTTAGTTCAGCTGGGTGGGACTTCAAAGATTCACTACTAACTTACTGGTTATATTATATTACATTCAATTCAATGTAAGTGGTGATGAATTTAGTAATATAAACAGAAACATTTCAAGAAGCCTAATTATGAACTAAATAATTTAAAATAAAATCCAGATATAAACAAATCAGTAATTCCAATTAAAGTAGGATCCCTGAAAGGTATATTAAAGGCAAGCTAGTATAGTGGTCAAGTAAAGATTAATCCCAGTGATGCCCAGAACTCATGGTATCTATGCCTTGAGATTGGTTAACCCTCAGCTCTGAGGGGAGGGACCAAATGGAGACCTCTATTTATAACTGTCTGTCTGTCTGCCTGTCTGCTGTCTGACTCCCTCTCTCTCTCTCTCTCTCTCTCTCTCTCTCTCTCCACAATGTTTGGCTATGAGTATCTGCACCCCACTCCCATCTGGTGCCAGAGGAAGCATATTTGATGATGACTGACACTGATCTATAAGCATAATATCATTAGGATTCATTTCATTGATTTTTTTTTCTGTTTTGACCAGTTGTGCTTGGTTCTACTCAAGGTTCCTGGGCTATCCAGTCTCTGGTTTCTGGCCATCCAGGCAGTGTATGTCAATGGCTCCCTCTCATGGCATAAGTTAAACCAATGGCTCCCTCTCATGGCATAAGTTAAACCAAGCATTGGTTGGCCACCCACAAGTTCTATGTCACTATTGCCTCAGTACATCTTGCAGGCAGGACGGCTTGAAGGTCAAGGGTTTGTGGCTGGATTAGTGTCCAAGTTTTTCATTCATGAGCCTGCAGAGTACCTTCCCAGCTGAAAGTGACTATAATATATGGGTGAAGGCTCCAAGCAAGCACCAGCTCAACCTCTATGTTCAATGAATTATTTGGATATTACCCTCAGCAATAGGACACTTCTGTTTGTTTTCGAGAGCGACTTTCTGTCTTAGTATGAGCCTGGGTTGTTTAAATATCTGCATGAGACCCCCTCAGCCAACAACTCAACTGAATGCAACCCAGTCTCACCACTGGAAGCCTTGCCTGGCTACAGAAGATGGCCAGTTCTGACTCCATATCCTCTATTACAACCCTGGGGAGGAAGGGAAGGAAAGACTGTAAGATTCAAAAGAGATGGAGAACACCAGGAGAACATGGCCAACCAAATTAACTAAGCAGGGCTCATATGGGCTCACAGAGAATGAAGTAGCAAGCATGGGGCCTGCATGGGTCTGCACCAGATACTCTGCATATGTATTTCTGCTGTTAGCTTCGTGTTTTTGCAGGACTCCTAACAGTGGGAGTACACGTGTCTCTGACTCCTTTCCCTGCTCTTGGGACTTGTTTCCTCCTGTTGGGTTGTCTTGTCCAGCCTCAGTATAAGGCCTTTTGCCTTGTCTTATTGGATCTTGTTTTGTTGAGTTTGGCTGTTGTCTTTTGAATGCTTGCTTTTTTTCTGAAGGGAAACTGAGTGGGTATGGATTAGGAAGACATGGAGCTGGGAAGAGGAAAGGGAGCAGAAACTGTGGTCAGGACATATTGTATGAGAGAAGACTATTTTCGATTAAAAAAAGAAAGAAATTGGTTAGCCTGAGGTGCAAAGGAGTTAAAAGTACTTATACACATTTCATTAGCTAGTCAGTAAAACAGTTATTAGAGTTGAGGGCTAAATACAATTTCTGTAATTTCTCCATCCTCAGTCATGGCAGGATCCTCAGTCAAAGAAGTTTTAGGAGACTGAGGAAAGTATTGTGGTGGAAGAAAAGTGACAGTGTACTCTAGTCATAAAGATTAAAGAGTTAAACACTGACAGCTCAAAGTCAAAATTTGGGTGCTGATAGAATGCCACACATAGTTCTAGACATGCTTGTTAAAATAGTATTCATAAGGTTGAGGATGAAGCTCAGTTCATAGAATGTTTGCCTGGCATACATGCTGTGTAATCGATAGCAATGCAAAAGCTTGACATGGTGTGCATGCCTACTACTATTCTAGCAGCTTTAGGGATGGAAGCAGATGACAGAGAAGTTCTATGTTATTGTCAGTTACATGACTAGCTCAAGGCCACCCTAGTATACCATGAGAACATGTCTCAAATAAAGTGATGTTTCTCTTGCAAATTTAGTTACTTTCTATTGCTGTGACTAAACACTATGACCAAAGAAATCTGTGGAAGAAAGAATATATTTGGATTTATGGTTCAACAGGTATATGAGTTTATTATGGTGGGGAGAAATGAAGCAAGTGGTGGGTCATGTTGCCCAGAGCAGAAAACAGAGAGCTCACATCTTGAGCGACAAGCACAGAAGACAGGATGAAAAAGAATGAGTGTAAGGCTTTTGATCTCAGAGACATTTCTCGGTGATATACTTCCTCCAATAACATTACTTCATCTAATCCTCCCCAAACAGCAACATCATTGAGCAACCAAGTGTTTAAATGCCTGAGACATGAGGGGAGGTTCATTTCTCATTCAAACCATCACAATGTGTGTTGATCACTCAGTAACTATAAAAATATACCTGAGAAAATTAAATTATAAAGAGAAAATATTTATTTCAGATTATATCCTGAAACTGGGAAGTTTGATGGCACTGGTTTTGGCCAGTTTCGAGGCAGACTATCACTCCAGGAAGAAAACAATGTACATCAGAAGTCAGAAAGCAAAAAGAGAATGAGAAGAGCTAGAGCTCCATGGTATCTTCAAAGGTATACCTTCCAGTGAGTTAAACTGCTCTTAATGCCAAATTCTACTTCTCAAAATTGTTACTACCTCTCAAAATCAACACTCTGGGTACAAAGCAAAAAGACTTCCCACCCTCCTACCAGGTTCTACCTTTCAAAGTTCTACCATATCCCAGAAGCATCAACTTGAGGACGAATCTGTTAATCATAGATTAAAGTACATGAAAAAGATAAGTTCCCTAAATAGAACTTTTTACAGCCCTAGTATAATTTATAACTTGGTAAAATAATTCATATGCCTGAGTTATTATGGTAATCGTTAATTATATAAGGTTTTACAGTGTACAGACGCTGCTTGTCTCAGTGTGCATTTCATTTCTCAGGCAAAATATTTGATCTTCTTAAGGCAGAATGTCTTATTTGGAGTCAGAGAATGATAGGATTTGATAGTTTGGGGTCTGTGGGGAAGCAGCACACCATGGTGAGAGCGTATGGCAGAGGAAGCTGCTCAGCTCCTGGTAATAAAGAAGTAAGAGACAAGAAGAGGTTAGGATTTCAATATCCTGTTCCAGGGCATTCCCCCAATAACCTAATGCAAAAGTCTTACCAATTCTCCAAACGATCAAGCTTAGAGTCCAACTCTTTATTTCATGGATTTGGTGGCATGTTCAGAATCCTTTCCACTATGACCACTCCATAGCACTGATTTTACAATTGAGAATTTTAATTTGAAGTAATAGTACTTACAAATGGCACAGGCTTCTTCTTGAACATTATTCATTTTATATTTCGAAGTCATAAATGAACAAATGAACAAAACTTGCTACTCATTTACTCTATTAAATATTTCCTGGCCTATCACATGAAACAAAGATACTTTGATAATATTCAAATTTTCATGAACATTTGCATGTGATGTGTGCATTAATCATGGCATATCCTTTTCCCATAATGAACTTCATGAGACATATTGTGATATTTAACTGCAATAAATAGTTTTTCACATGTTATAATGAGCATATCACCACAACTAAGCTTTTCTTGGATATGGAAGATTTCAAAGGAAAGAATGACAGCTAATCAGTGCAAATACTTAAGATGGATTTTTCCTTTGAGATTTTTAACTCCAGAGAAATTAAATATTTTAGCCTTCCTCATGACTTCTGAACACATTGAAACTCCCTTGTAGGTAAGATAAGTACTTATTATAAACTATTTTGAACTAGAATTCTAAATTATTTCATGTCATAGTAGTGAACTAAACTTACTAACACAGTTTATAAACCAAAGTTTTATTTGAGGAGATGGGAATGGGGGGTGGGCTGGGAGGAGGGAGGACAGGGGAATCCATGGCTGATGTGTAAAATTAAATCAAATTATAAAATAAAAATATTAAATATAAAAAAGGAAATTTATTCAATAATTCAATTTTATATGATTTTTAAAAATATTCAAATTAAGAAAAACTTCAAGTATTTTATGTTGTTCTTATTTTCCTATATCCACATCAGATGTTCATATTACAAGGAAGGAAACTATTGGTATACACAAGAAGTGATAGGTTTAATTTATTTTCTGTTCATCTATGATACAATGGGAGGCAGAACCTCTATTCCATACTTTTGGAGTTTACTCATCTCTATTATTTACTCATCACTATTCTGCATTTTCTCATCTCTCTGAGAACCCCTGTGCACAGAAGAGTCAAGCTGTTACACTGGAAAGAAATTGTGACTTCATATTGATTTGCAGGTGTGAACTACCACAGCAGGCTTGTCAGTATTCTTAAAAGCGTTTCTCTTCTCAGCAACATTTTTCTATAAAATAGAGTTCATATATTTTCTTGATTAGATAATGACCTGTATTTCTACCACCTAAAATTAGCATTTGAATCAGGTTCAACTTTAATGGGTAAATAATGTACTATTAAATTTTCCGCTGGGCGTTGGTGGCGCACGCCTTTAATCCCAGCACTCGGGAGGCAGAGCCAGGTGGATCTCTGTGAGTTCGAGGCCAGCCTGGGCTACCAAGTGAGTTCCAGGAAAGGCGCAAAGCTACACAGAGAAACCCTGTCTCGAAAAACCAAAAAATAAAAAAAATAAAAAAAAATAAATAAATAAAAGTTTCCTCTTGGCTACCCAGCAGAACTAGAGGATAAGGTCATAATACAGAAGACACCATACACTTTGGTTGTAAGATATGGAGAAAGCAGACATACAGAGAGGTAGCAGCTTCCCTGGTGCTGGCTAGTATTCAAACTACCCCAAAGGAAAAAAAGATGGCTGGGGGTGGGAGAGAAAGCATCACTGGTTTTGTCCAACTCTGAATCTTATGAGCAAGAAATCAAACCAACTGAACTAGATATGCTCACTTGCACAGTAAAGGTTTGACAGTTGAGTGTGCAACAAACTCTGATCTGGATTGGAGGATTGCTCCCAGAAAAGAGGGAAGGAGAGAACCATGCCTGGTACTATAAGCCTGGATAGACATCTACAACTAGGGATACTGTAGGCTAAGGAATTTCCAAAACTGATTTTTAACAAAATACACACAGCACTAAACTGCCTTCTAAATATCTGTGTTTATACCCATAGACAAATGTTACTCTCAGCCTTGATCAGAGAATTCCCCCAACACAAAAAAGCAAAACAAAACAAAAACAAAAACCAAACCCAAACAACACCAAACAAACAAAACCGGGTGAATGTGGAGAATTGCAACTCGTAATATTCAGAGAATAAGCAACTTGGGAGGTCGCAGCCCTAAACAAGACATGAATCTCACTCACTCCAAGGCTCAGAGAATATTGTGAAAGGAGGAATAAGAAAGGGAGAGACAGGAGATAGAGAAAAGACTATGAAACACCCTTTTCCAGACTATCAGTTATTGCCATTATTAACCTACATGTTAATTGCCATAATTACCTATTTGTCATAATTAACCTACTGGCACAGACTCACATAGACTGGTCTAATCCATAAGTCAAGGAAGTGGTAGCAGTTTATAGGGTCCTGCAGTTTACTTCTGAACTATTGCTATTGACCGACTTTAGGGGAGGGAGAACTTGTGTGTTTCCTGTGCATCCACTGTTGAGCCCACCAGGCTTCAATAGAAAGCTCCAAACTCACGCTCACACAGACACCCCTGGTTAATCTTAATACACTAGAAAACACAACAAATAGTCATGAATGTGAGAAAGGATTTATGGAGAGGAATGGGATTAACTTAAATAGTAGCAATATAGGGAGTGAGTGTCATCAATATGCACTGTGTGCATATGTGGGATTGCCTAAAAATCGATTTTAACTAATAACAACTAGGAAAAAACCTTCAACATTGATATGCGTAATGTTTGTTTGTTTGTTCGTTTGTTTTTGTACTTGAGTTACTGAGTGACAGTTGTAGACACAGTATTTTATTGAATACAATTAGGGCTCATGATCAGGTTGTGGTCTGTGATCTCATATGTCCCTTAGAGCTCTGACTGGTTCTGAGATATCTAGCTAATAAGTACATAATTTGTCTGGTTCATGGGAGACAGAGAACCTTTTCCCCTAACTGACACTGCCAGGGTGTGATGCTAGCAAAAGACCACCAAACAAAAGCAGAGAGAAATGCTAACAAAGTGTCCATGGGCTTTGAGCACATTCGATTTACTTCATCCATTTTCTACAGGTTTAGTCTGTTAAAGGTATAAATGAGTAACTGGCTTGTTTATACCATGGCATGTATATTATAACTGCGTGTATTATTACTACAAAGAAGTTAACCACTTGCCATCCAGAACCCATTTTAGGTAATGGAAGTAGTACTCAATCAATGGATCTAAAATAAAAATAGCTCAACAGCTGCTTCTACCTAGACACAATTCCAGTGACAATTATGGAAATGTAAAGATTATTTAAATGTGCAAAATAAGCTTAGAAATATTGGGAAAATGCCGTCACAACTGGTTTTATTATGACTACTGCTGCTGGAGATGCTGCAGCCTAGAATCACAGACTTAATCACTGTTCACTATAGGACTGCGTTAGTCTAACCATGACTGCTGTGGTGCTCCTATAGTTATCACTACTCAGCTGCTGTTGTGACTACTCTGAGCTGCCATATCAGGTTCTAAAATAACTAGATCATGATTTGCTCAGTGGTTTCTTGTACATATCAGCACCAACCCTGCAGTTTAGCAACACATTCAAAGGACCCAGTGTCCAGGGCTCCTCTCTGATACCTGTAACACAGCATTGCCCTAAGGCACCGTGAACTTCAGTAACTGACGTTTATAGTTCAACTGGGTTCATGCTGGTCTAAATTTGGAAGTCTGGAATTGCTGGAAACTGGCAGAGTGAACATCATTTGTTCAGTTGCTTCTCCTGTCTTCAGAGGTGAGCTGATAGACTGACCTACACTGCAGCTTGCATTTGCCATAGCACATGCTGTAGGCCATAAGACATAATGTCATTTAATATGCCAACCCTTCTCCATTGAACTTGCCAAAACTTCATCCTTGCATAGAATTCTATCAAGATATTATAATAATAGTTTAAGAAACCAATTAATGTGTAATGTGAATGGCCATCTTTTTACTTGGGATAGTTTAATTTTTATCTGTGGCCATGCAATATTCCTATTTCCAGATCCTAGTTTCTGAATTATCTTTCTCAATGAAAGAACAACACCTAGCTGAAAGGAAGCCTGTACCATGCTTTCTCTTTTTGGCTACTAACCCACTCCCAAATCATGACACAGAGACATTTATAGTTTGGAATGCTTGGCCTTGCATAAACTCATTTCTGGCTAGTACTTTTAACTTAAATTAACCAGTTTCTCTTTGTCTACCTTCTGTCTCAGGGCTTTTTACTTTTCTTTCCTTGTGTATATCTTACTTTCACTGCTTCTACTGTCTGCTGACTTATTGCCCCAGCTGTCTCCCTCATTCTCTCCTCCTTCTCCTCTTGCTCCTCCCCTCCCTCAAGCCTAGATTTCTCCTCCTATTTATTCTCTCTTCCTGCCAGCCCCACCCATCCTTTCTCCTACCTAATGATTGGCCATTTAGCTCTTTATTGGACCAATCAGGTGCTTTAGGCAGGCAAGATGAAACAGATGCAACACATCTTTACATAATTAAACACACATCTTAACATCATTAAACAAATGCAGCATAAACAAATGTAACACATCTTTACACAAATAAGTAATATTCTGCAGCATAAACAAATGTAACATATATTTACATAGTTAAATAGTCCACAACAGAAGTTCACATTAAAAAAAAAGCAGGACTTATGTCTCATAGAACCAATGTTGTTAGGGACAAATGGGTAAACTATGCGGTATGACTGCTCTGAGTCGATTGTCTCAGTATTAGATCTTTGCTTTTGTTGAACAACAGTTTGCTTCTGTTCCTATCTGTTTGATTGGCTCTGTGTACACATCAGGAAAGATTGTCACCCACAACCACTTCACATTACCACTTGACATGACAGTTGCATCTTATCTTGAATAGACCAGTGTAGGTACACACAATGGCTAGCTAGAGTAAGGCCTGAGCAGGAGGCAGCTGGAATTGCAAACAGCTTAGGCTGCTAACCTGTGATTCATTACAAGAAGATTGAGAAGCAGTTTTTACTGGAAACTAAGTGGAAAAAAAAAAAAAAAAAAAAAAAAAACCTTCCCCATAAAGAGGATGATGTTGTTTTTAGTAAGAAGAGTGGGATGTTGTTCTTTTGTTGTTGATGTTGTTGGTTTGGTTTTGTTCCTGGTTTTAAATGTTTTAATTGAAATAGAATTATATTACTTTCTCCTTTTTTTCCTCCCTACAGTCCCTCACAGGTACCCTCAATCCCCATCTATTCTACCCACTTTAACATCAATAGCTTCATTTATTTTTTTTATTATGTAGGTATATGTGTGCATGCAGGGGTCTATATGTGTGTGTGAGCATGTGTGTGTGTGTGTGTGTGTGTGTGTGTGTGTGTGTGTGTGTGTGTGAGAGAGAGAGAGAGAGAGAGAGAGAGAGAGAGAGAGAGAGAGAGAGAGAATGACAGAGAACTAGATGTAAAATAGAAATAACCACTGTTAGAAATGTATATTTATGTAAGAATACACACAGTCATATTTTTTTTAAAAAAATGCAAAACTACTCCTTGAACTTATTATAATTTGTGTCTGATTTTCAGGAGCCATAGCTGGTACACAGGATGTGCAATGCCAGGTTTTGAATGTGTGTTGAAATTCAGATATTTATTTCTATCTGAAAGAATTACTGACACTGACAAAAATGAAATTGTGGTGGAGTAATCCCATTAGGGTTCTGAGGAACTACTAATACTTTATTCTGCCTTTCATTTGAACAACATGGCTACACATTTCCAATGTTTGCAAATTGTGTATATATGTGTATTTCATGTGATTTTTCTTTGTTTCCTTTTTAATTTGAGTTTTAAAATTTTTTATTTGTTTTTTTGTTTGTTTATTTGACTGTTCTCTAAAGAAAGAGAGAGTAAAAGGGGGCACGAAGTTAGGTGTGTGGGAAGGTGAGGAAGATCTGGGAGTAGTTGGGAGAGAGGAGTCTATGATTATCATATAGTATATGAAAATTAATTTTCTTTCTCTTTCTAAATATATATACATACATTTATATACATATATTATAATTCTATTTGATGTAAGATACTAAATTGCTAAGGTACAAAGGCTCATGTGATGAGAATTTCTTTGTCCCCCAAATAAATCATTTTTTTAATATTATGAATCTAAAGAAATTTTCTAGTTTTGATTAAACAACCCTACTATCAGTACAAGTTTCTTAGCTGACATCTGATCTTTACAGCAAAAAATAGTTTCATCTATTGTGTACATTGCTTGCTTTAGATGCACACTAGCTAATATAAAAATAGAATGGGTCTTCCAAACATGTCTATTCTCTTTTTCCATTTCCTCCCTTTGAAAATTATGAGAGTTAATAGTTTCATTGTTACTATAATCTTGATTTAATCATCAGTTCATCCAATGAAGAACTTTATTAATATAGATGTATGTAAATGAACAAATTAAGAACTGATGGCAGCCCAGGTAAACCTCATTAAATTGGTGGCAACCAGTTGCAATAAAATCTTCCAAATCACAATGAAATAAGATCAAAAGATGCTTAAGAACCATTATGTAGGGAAGCTAAGATTTGGTCTCACTAACAAGTCTCAGCAACTTTAAATGAATATACAAACCCACACACATGTATAGATATTTTCATCTAAGTACATATATGTACAAACAGATGTACATCTAACACACCTTCAAATACCTGAACATACAAACAAATGCAGAACACACACATAGAGAAGTATACGTACATTCATGCATAAACAGGACATAAATCCATGTATGCATAGATTCATGAACATACTTACACATATACATTATATCCCATATACACTAAGTGTTGCATATCCACACATGAACACCAATGAACATACATATGTTCACAGGCACACATAGCATATATACACACATGTACATGTCAAACACCCTCTCAGTATCTTTATCTTCTCCCACATCTGAGAGAGGGCTAATATATAAAATATATAAAGAACTCAAGCAACTAGACATTAAAAAATCAAATAATCCAATCAAAATGGGATCCAGATTTAAACAGAATTCTCAACAGAGGAATGTCAAGTGGCTGAACAATACTTAAAGAAAAGTTCAACATATTTAGCCATCAAGGAAATATAGATCAAAACTACTTAGAAATTTTATCTTACATCCATCATAATGGCTGCAATGAGTAACACAAGTGTCAGCTCATGCTGGAGAGAATGTGGAGCAAGAGGAACACTTCTCCATTGCTGGTGGATGTGCAAACTTATACAGCCACTTTGAAAATCAATATGGCAGTTCCTCAGAAAATTGAGAATCAATCTTCTTGAACACCCAGCTATACCACTGTTGGGTATATACCCAAAGGATGCTCCATCCTACCACAAGGACACTTGCTCAACTCTGTTCATAGCAGCTGAATTTGTAATAGCCTAAAACTGGAAACAATCTAGACGTCCCTCAATTGAAGAACGAATAAAGAAAATGTGCTACACAACAAAAAGGAGTATTACTCAGCTGTTAAAAACAATGCTATCATGAAATTTACAGGCAAATGGAACTAGAAAAGATCATCCTGAATTAGGTAACCCAGAACCAAAAAACAAAAGTGATATGTACTCACTTGCAAGTGAACATTATCTGTTAAGTAAAGAATAATCATGCTAAAATTCACAGATCCAGAGAGATTAGGTAACAAGGAGGGCTTGGGGGATTAAATGGTTCACCCTTGGAAGGTGGTGGGTGCGGATAGGAACAGGAGGGATCAGGTGAGGGTGGTGGAGAGACAGAAGGAGAGAGTACTGAGAGAGATGACTGGAATGGGTCATTTACCGGGTAATGTAAAAACCTAGTGCAGTAGAAACTCCATGGAATCTACAAGAGTAACCCTGGTGTTGTCTCCTAGTAATGGGAGATACAGAGCCTGAACTGGCCATCTTCTATAACCAGGCAAGGCTCCTAACAGTAGGACTGGGACACCAATCCAGCCACAAAATCTTCCATCTGCAATCTGTCACACCTGCAAGGTGTGCTGGGGCAATGCTGGCACAGAACTTGCATGAATAGTCAACCCGTGACTTATCCACTTCCTCCTGCCAGGTTGCCATGTCCACCTGTGACATGAGAGTTGTGCCCAGTCTTATTGTACCTTGTTAGGCCATGTTCAGTGGATTTCCCTGGCCTGCTTTTTAAGAGAGAGAGAGAGAGAGAGAGAAAGAGAGAGAGAGAGAGAGAGAGAGA
>CABHPR010139275.1:28513-41747 GCA_902168415.1 Peromyscus melanophrys | reverse complement strand
AGAGAGAGAGAGAGAGAGAGAGAGAGAGAGAGAGAGAACAGAGGGAATGGCAGTCTTCCTGTGTGTCGTTTTGCCTATATGCAACTTGATCCCAGTTTCCAAAGAAGTGGGTCAACACTCAAAGATTAAGTTTAAGTATTGTGTGACATGTATATGAGACCTTAGTCGTCACATCATTTAATTTCTGTATCTACATAACTCTAGCTATTAGTCAAATACAAGAAAGAAGAAAATTATCTGAAGTAAGGAAAAATTTCTAGAAATTTAGTCATTATTATAATATCACAGTAACAGAAAGAAAACTAAAGAGGCTTTTATAATTCAGCATGTTCCCAATAGAACTGGTAAAAAGCATTAATTAAAAGTATGATATGATTTCCAGTGAGAAGGTCAATTATGATTTAAAAAAATAATATTATACATCAGCCTTTAAAATTTGATAAGATTTTAGGAAGTATAAAAAGAGTAAAGCTTTTCCAAATAAGAAAGTCAATTTTAAAAGTTTTTTATGAGTAAAAAGGAAGGTTATTATAGAAAAAGAATGAATTACAAGATGGTGAGTTATGGTTGATAATTTTCATTTGAAGAGTGATGAAAATCTCAGCCCATTTAACAACTAAATATGGTTGATTAAGTAAAGTATTTAATCTCTTGTAATTTCACATTGCCAATCTTTAAAATATATTCAATAACTTTGCTCTCATATTAGTCTTATGAGTATTATGCATGAACATATGGAACCTGGAATTGCAGCAGGCAGATGCTGGTATTATAAGGAGCTCAATCTCTGAAATAAATATACAATCTTTATTATGTATAATAATGCTAAATCAGTGCAGATATTTTTGCATTAGGTCTGTGAATCAAAGACATAAATATATTTACCTAATTCAGCAGGTTTAGATGGTTAGTAATTAATATTCACATAGTTTTTTTTTTTTTATTTTTTCGAGACAGGGTTTCTCTGTGTAGCTTTGGTGCCTTTCCTGGAACTCACTCTGTAGCCCAAGCTGTCCTCGAACTCACAAAGATCTGCCTGCCTATGCCTCCTGAGTGTTGTGATTAAAGGTGTGCACCACCACTGCCCAGCTCACATAGATTTTTTTTAAAATTTATTTTCCCTATTATTGAAAATATACTATGTGTTTTATTTCTTCTTCTTCTTCTTCTTCTTCTTCTTCTTCTTCTTCTTCTTCTTCTTCTTCTTCTTCTTCTTCTTCTTCTTCTTCTTCTTCTTCTTTTTTGCTTACAAACTGTATGGCCATGGCAGGCTTCTTGCTAACTGTTCATATATCTTAAATCAACCTATGTCTATTAATCTATAAGTTGCCATGCGGCTCACGGCTTATCGGTACCTTACATGTTGGTACTCATGGCGGTGGCTGGCAGTGTCTCTCTGACTCAGCTTTCCCTTTCCCAGAATTCTCTTCTCTCCTTGTCCTGCCTATACTTCCCACCTGGCTACTGGCCAATCAGTGTTTTATTTATTAACCAATCAGAGAAACACATTTAACATACAGAACATCCTACAGCAAAATGTAGACTTTCTGGACAATGTTTTATTTCATTTTACTCATATCCTAGTAACACATGATGTCAACCAACAAGCAGTTCCAAATATGAACATTAGAATTTTTTACTATAATGTAATCCAAAATTTAGTAATAGCCTATAGATATGGTGATAAGGTTTATTTTTATCTTTCATTATCATATCCTTTTAATTCTACATTCTTTCTCATTATTTTTAGAGATAAAACTATTGATGTCCACATTGTATGTCATACTATTGATTTTGGACTCATGATAATTTTAATAGTACACTGTGGCTGGCAGTTTGCATGAGTCACATTCAACGCAATCATTTTTCATACAGGGTGTGATAATAGGCTTAATTTTCTATAGAATGCTTTGCTTTCCTCTGTTATTAATTGAATCACAAGCACATTTTATCATGTTATTTGAAAACTGTGACAATCTGTATGGTGTACAGTTCATAACACACAGATGCACTTTAAATGTGGAATGGCCACATAGTATACTAAGAATTCCTGTAAAAATTGATGTAGATAAAAATATTCTTATTCTAAGTATATTAATCACTATTCATTTGTAAAATAATTCTGCATATGTATTTATATGTTTTGATTCCAGGGAAATGCCTTCTTTTATATATATATTTGCACATGGGGAAATGTGAAGTTGGAATAGAAACAAAATCTGTGTAGCACATGGTAGAAAAATCAGGAAGATTACTAAACTATTTAGCCTATTCTGAAGAGCACTCTGGGTCAAAATTATACTGCAGACCTGCATGATGTTAAGAAAAAGAGGACAAATCCTTGTACACTATGCTCACCATGACTGTCTGTGAGCTTCAGATAGGACAGGATAGTGTCATGGAAGCCGAATTCCCCCTATAGAATGGAGATTACTAGATGAGAGACCATTGGGAAAAGTCATGAACCACTACCAAAGCCCAGTTGCAGTCAAAATGAATGATTTGTACCAAATAGGTGTATATTCTCTCTCTCCTCCCTCTCTCCCTCCCTTTCCTTTCTCACTCTCCTTCCCTGCTTTGACTCTCCCCTTTCTTCTCTCTCTATCTTTGAAAAAAAGAATGTGTTTAATGTTTGTATATGCATATATAAGTTACAAATAATTTACAAAAGGACAATCTAAGTATACTTTGTAGCTATGTTTTAACTAAGCTATTTGTCACCATAATCCTATCATTGGGCACATTTTGTAAGGTTCATTCTTACAAGGAAATCCAACAATGGGGAGTAATATTTATAAGATATGCAAACATCTTGTATTCCATATTGAAGTTATGAATGTATAAAGTACTCTGATTCTGCACACAGTTGTTGTTGTTTTACTCTTTTTGGAGGCCCTGCCACCCAGCTCCCAAATAAATCACACATGGAGGCTTATTCTTAATTATGAATGCCAGGCCTTAGCTTGGCTTGTTTCTTGCCAGCTTTTCTTAAGTTTAAATTATCTTTCTGTCTTTTGTTTCTGGGCTTTTACCTTTTTCTATTTTTGTGTATCTTTCTTTGTTTCTTACTCCATGGCTTTTTCTGTAGCTGTGTAGCTGGGTGGCTGGCCCCCAATGTCCTCCTCCTTCCTCTCTCATTTATTCTCCTTTTCTCCTCCCAGATTTCTCTTTCTGTTTATCCTCTTTGCCTGCCAGCCCCACCTATTTCTCTCTTCTTCCTCACTATTGGCCATTCAGCCCTTTATTAGACCATCAGGTGTTTCAAACAGGCACAGTAACACAGCTTCACATCGTTAAACAAATGCAACATAAACAAAAGTAACACACCTAAAATAATATTCCCCAACACACAGTAGTGAAAATTATTCCACTGGCAGAATAGAAAATAAGCTACAGCAAAGACACCAAGATTATCAGGTATTCTCACATATTTTCACAAAAGCCCACATTGTTATAAACTTCTAGACAGATTCTTTGAGAATGCCTTGCTTATCTTTCTATTTGAAACTCACACTTACTCAAATATATATCAAGATTACAATAAACATTTTCTCCAATGAAAGAAATGGTAAGACAGCATTCATATTAACATTCATATTGTTAAATTCATCCCAGAACACTGAATAAAGACATTCATATACTATTAAATTATTAAATTATGTTCTCCTCAGAAGAACACATACTATAGAAAGCAAAGAAATAGGTCAAGTGTGTTAATTTTTTCATAAAGTAAAAATGTGTATGGAATTGTGAAAAAACTATTTTCCTTAAGAATAAATAATTTATCATTGGAAATGCAAATATCATGGAATTCACACTGAAAATCACTGTAACTCTTAGATATGCAAGGCAGAATTGATAGAAATTCATGCTCTAAATGCCTCATTGACTTAGAGAGAAATCTCATAGCATTTCATCTGGGGTACATCTCATTATGCTTTTTTATTTTTATAGTATAAGTAACAATATTTCCCCTTCCCATTGACCCCCTCACCTCTGCCCTATTCTTTTCCCCACTCTCCTTCAATTTAATGGCCTCTTTCTTTGTTAATTTTTACTGTATAGCATGGACAACACAATCGTGGTCTACTCCTTATCAAGGAAATTTCACTTTGCAACATATAGACACTGCTATTGTAAGCCACAACTAATCAAAATGCGGAGTAGTGGGAACTAGTTCAAATGGATACATGGGCAAAACATTCCCACAACTAAGGCTTAGGGCACATTGTGGAAAGGACAGAGAGATTGTAAGAGCCACAAGATCAGAGAATTTGCTGTGAGATGTGTCTCCAAGTAACACAGAAGCTACATTCACAAATCTCACCAACACAACTGTATAAACATGAACTGAACAGGGAGGACATCAATGAACATGCCAAAGAGGACAAGAAAATGCCATGAGGCATCAACTATAGACAATGAACTATGGGCAACTAAAAACGCTGGGAATGGGAGGGGTGACCATCAGGGAAGAATGCTACAATAGATTTTTCAGATTGCTTCTAAAAAACAAATAAAAGTACTTCTCTGAACACTACTTCCCCTAGGTGTGAAGTGTTCACTGAAACTGTAGAGAAACATGTGACATGGAATATTATGCCTACATCTTTAATAAATTTGTCCTTTAGAGTGGGTCAGGAAAAAAAAGAAACCCAATCGAAAAACAAAACAAAAAACAAACAAACAAACAAACAAACAACCCCCCCCAAAAAACAAATAACAAAAAAAAATGAGAAAACCCAGTCTTATATCCATGGTTTTGTGAAAACATTGTAATTACTGTCCTTTGTTTTGTGTATAGCTAGGGATAGAACCCTCATGGATATCAAATTGTTCAGATAGATGCAAATCTCTGTTATAAAGATGTGTAACATTTGCATGAAACATACACATACTCTCACACTCTTTTAATATATGTATTATACTTATCATTCCTAATAGTAGTTTAAACAGAAGGATGTATAATGTACTGTTTACTGGATAATTATATAAAATGAATGTATGTTCAGTGTAGATGGAGATGTTTCCCAAAATGTTTTCTACCTGTGACTGGCTTACTGCACAGATGTAAAGCCAGCAGAAAAAGGTGGATACCTCTGAACTTCCGTCTTACTTTAGGGTTTTGTATTGATGTTTTTCTTAGCTCTTTCCATAGGAGAATACTAGCTTAATTAGGTACATAAATGAATTGTGGAGAGAACACAGGAGACAATTCGAAAAAACTTGTTTTTTGGAGTGGTGAAAGACACTAGAGGAGTTGATGTGGGAAAGGAAGTGGTAGGAATGATGTAAAATACACTATACATGTATAAAACTTTTAAGAAACATAAAATTTAGATATTATTTTTAACAATGAAAAATATACCATGTCACCCATGAGATGAAAATGAGTATTTCTATTTTCATGAGATAATATTATGTAGCTGTATTTATAAGAAAAAAGAAACACACAAAGCCAAAGTAAAGAGAAAAGCCAAAGAGGTCAGAGCTAAGAGCCTTAACCGCTTTCCATTCGCTCGTCTCTCCCTGAAGCAACGTCTCCCAGCTCAAAAGGGGGGTTGTCCTTAAATAGAATTCTGTTCTGCCTTCTGATTGGTTGTAAACCCAACTGCCTAACTGCCTCATCACTACTTGTTCGCCAGACTCTGGATATGGCTTGCTAATAGCTCTGACCCCTAGGCAACTTTATTTATTAACATATAACACTTAAATAAAAAAGAAAATATCACCATATTTCCCCTTTTCTATTTTAATAAAAGAAAAAAAAGAAAAACGCTTATAACTAACATAAGAAAAACTATACACAGAAGTACAATAACTATATACAATATATACAAGTAATAACTACCTAAACAATATCTAGTCTATTTTTATTTAACAAATTCAGAGAAAATAAATTCTATTATCTATTATCTATCCTAGTGTATCTAATTCACTTTCTATCCTAATTAATCTTCAACTATAACTAAATAATCTTCAACTCCTTCAGAGACCCAAGAAGGAAATAACATTACCTAACAAAAATAAAAACTTCCAAAAAAATTGTGAGTTGACAGAAACAGCCAGCCGCCTGGACAGTCACCTGAGGTTTCTCCGCAGTGTTGGGGCATCATCTTCAACCTATAGGCTTAGTGTATCTGACAGACTCATTTGTGAAGTAAGATGTACACAAGGTCAACAGTTCAACCTCACCTTGGGTGAGAGCAGTCCATGTACCAGAAATACCTGAATTCCATAAGTGTCATGTCATGATTCAGAATTATAAATTCTGGAAATTGTTGATGGTTTTTTAATTCAGCTGTCCATTCTTCTTGACTGTGTATGTGTGGCTTCATCTCAGCATCCCGTACTTCTCCACATCCCTCTATTAAATGCCAGTCTGCTATTGAAAGGTGTGAGCTTACTCTTCAAGAATAACTGTTTCAGCTGCTGGTCCATTGCACATCAGAAGCCATCAGCCCACTGCCTGTTCAGCTGCCTTCAAAGAAAAAGGCACTGTACCTTTTCCAGATTGCGAAGGCCACTTCAGGGATGGTGCCATATTGTCCTGGCCTCAGATGATGCCTTTTGATAAAGCCATAACCATACTTGTTTTGACAAGAATCGGTAGTTCTTTGTTTCATTTCTGTCTGTCCATTCTGTCCTGTTGTCAGCAGTTGATTCGAGGATACTTTGTTGTCCAGTGGCCAACTTTTGCCACAATGAAAGTTAACTCCATACGCAGTTTCTTCAATGCCCATATTCTCTCTGAAGTAGATTGGTATTGCCAGGAGCCGACATGTCTCATAGTCATAACAAAAAAGATTTTCTAAGTTATTAAAACATTTTAAATGCCATATTCTGTAGATCTCCGAAGGGTTTGAAGATGACCTGTCTATCCAAAATATATCTGCTCTATCTTGAAAACATACCTAATATGACTACAAGTTTTCTTATAATGTCTAACCACTAACTTTCATTTCTTCATATCCTAATAGTTGGTAACAATAACATTCAAGAATCAAAAAATTGTATTACATTGTTAAATGAACGGTATAAATACAGTTAGAAATATACATATAGCATTTTCTAACAATATCAATTTCAATATATATAATTTGTATACAACATAAAACAATCCAATCCAATGTAAAGTATTTAAAACTAGTAATTGTCTTTTTCTTTTTTCTTTTCCTTTTTCCGTTTTTTTTTTTTAATTTTTATTTTTTTTATATAATATTATGTTTAATTTACATCATATATGTGACATTTTGAAAGTTTTGCAGTTTTATGTTTCACTAAATACTTCAGTAATAAAATTTAAATTATATTAATTGAAGGAAGCCTGTATAAATTAGTCTTCATATATATGCTTTCTATTTACAGACAGCATATGAAAATTATGTTGAAGCTTACAGATTCAATTTTAACATATTCATCTTTGCGGATATAGAAGTTGACATGCAAATCTTTATTTAAAAAATGACAGTGCTGTTACAAAGAGAAGTTTCCCTAATGACAGGTGAGGGCTATACCTTTATCTATGTACAGGGACATATGTAGGATGTAGTTACGGATTGTGCTGGTTTTGTAAAAAGTGGAGGTTTTAAGTTCTTTTCCAAGATCCATGACTTTACTAGTACCAGGTAGTTGACTGGTTTCCAATACCAGACATACTTTCCTTTTTTTTGAGTATATCTTAAGCCCAATTAGAGAGCTGTTGGTTACCTCCAAGCTATGCATACCACTACTGTATCCTGAGGGTTGTTATTCCATGATGTTATTAGTGTGGTTTACAGGTATCACAGCTGGGTGGAAATGTTGGTTGTTTTTCTCTTGTGGAACCTTGCAGGCATCCCTCTGATACAATGAAAGCGATTCCTCAAGGAGTGTCTTCCAAGAAGCTCAGGGGTCCTCCAGGCTCTGTGTCTCAAGTGTATAGTGTCTTCAGCAATAGGGACTTACTGTCCTAGGAATATCAGAACTTACACCTATGAAGTCTCATCAGCATGGCAGCCTAAATATGACCTGAACAAGGAGGACACCAATTGGCATGCTAATGTGGACTGAGGTAGAGGGAGCTCACAAGACCTCAACCCCACACAAAGAACTACAGGCAACTAAGGAGTGCTGAAAGCAGGATTAATAGTCTTCCCCAGAGACAAGCACATCAACTGGTTAACCAGTATATAAGTGTCATCCCAGAAAACATATACTGATTGGTTGTAGGTACGTATTTAGCTATATCTCTCTCCCAACTCTTTCTCTGCTCTTTCTCTTCTCTCTCTCAAGAATAGTTATGTATGTAACAACAAATTAAAGATAAAAGAGGCCCCAGATTTTTAAAAATGAGCAAGGGGGTTACATGGGAGTGTTTGAAGGAAGAAAAATGTAGAACAAATTATGCAACTACAGTAGAATCTCAAAAAAATTAAAAAATCAAAGTGATATTTGATGTTCAGAACAAAATTCTACAATTGAATCAAAAGTCATTTTGATGCTAAATCTATAGCAAAAGTTCACCCAATTGTTTTTCATTCATATTCTCAGCCCTTACTTTGTAGAACATTGATTAACTCATTTCAGACACATTTGGTGAACAGTTTTTCTTTCTAAATATTATTATATAGCAGAGTGGTAAAATATGAATATGACATCTCCTTCCCTACAAAGTGGTTAAAATCTAAGTTGTTCAAGATATTTGAAAATTACAAATATATCGTTTGTTTATTCTTTCACCCATTTACTGGTTAATTAAACAGATATTTATTGATATTACACTCTATATTAGGCCCTGATTTTGTTTGTATTATTTTATGTGAAACAGATATTGTATTTTCATGGACTTCCAAGTCTACACAAAATGTGAAAGGTAAATCTCAATCATGTGTCCACGGATTAAATAATATGCATATGAATTGCATATGATATATTTCAGATAAAATACATATACGATACACATACACACAAAATGCTAAGAAAAATAACTTATCAAATTAGAGTCTTGCCTCACAAAATGGGATTTCTATTATTAATTATAAAGTTTCACAAGTGCTTCAGTAATCATACAAAATATGGTATTACTTCTCCTCAATGAACTGTTTTTCTCTTAAATCAAATCCAAACAGCACACATTTTTATAAGACAACATTGTCTCATTTTGTGAAGTGGACATACAAACATTAGAACCCTGGAGACAGACTCTGCATGATGTATGAAAATGAAAGACTTCAGTGAGTCATGGTGACCCCAGGTTTCACTGTCTGTGAGAAGCCTCTCTCGAGTTAGTTTGTCTGCCACCATTGACTTGTGGCCCTTGGCAAGTATGGACCATTCTAAGTATCAGTATCAAATAAACAGTGAATAAAAGTTAACTATTATTTGCTGGCACACTATGCTATGCCTTCAACTAGTATTCAACTTAATCTTTATTTTAAGATTTATTTCATGTATATAAGTGCTTCCCTGCATGTATCCCTATGTATCGCTTGCATGTCTGGTGCCCACAGAGGCCATATGATGACATCAGATCTCCTGGAACTAGAGGTATAGAAGGCTGTGAGCTGACATGTTTGTTTTCATTCTGTGTGTCCTACTTCCTCCATGTCTGGCTGGCTGGCGCTGCCTGCCTGGCTGGCCCTGGATGTCTCCTATTCTTTCTCACTCATTATCTTCTCTCTCTTTCTCTCTTCCCACCACCACCACCTATTCCTCTACTACCTAACTATTGGCCATTCAGCTTTTTATTAGACCAATCTGGTGCCTTAGGCAGGCAAAGCAATACATTTTTGTATCATTAAACAAATATAGTATAAGCATAAGATGGGTTGAATGTATAGGGCCAGAAGGACAGCGACAAAAATTAAAACCATACGTGGTTAATATAGCCATGAATTTATGGGCATGTGATTTGTTACAGCAATGGAATGTCCAAATTAACATTCCTCCAAACTCAGAAACAAACCATAAACTAACATGTGTTTCTGAGAAAAAATATTAGAAAGTATTGTGAAGAATAGTCACTGACCATTCAGATTGTTCTAGAATAGGGCACAAGAGCTGCTGATCTTTCAAAGACACTAGCCGCCCTCCCTTTAAAATGGTTAACAAACAAGCCTGTATGGGTTCAGCAATGGCTTTTAACAACAGAGAAATCACAGAGCTTAGACCAGCTGGTACAAGAACAGTTACATGTTCAGCATATTGAAGAATCAACCAGCCCTTGGAATTCTGTATTTGTTATTAAAAAGAAATCTGGTAAGTGGAGAATGGTAACAGATCTAAGAGCTGTTAACAAGGTAATTCAGCCAATTGGCTCTCTATAATCTGGAATTCCTTTACCTTCTCTGTTACCTAAAGGATGACTTTCTGTAGTTATCTATTTATAAGACTGCTTCTTCTTAGTACCCTTACAAGAAAAAGACAGAGAAAAATTTGCCTTCACAGTGCCTACTTATAATTATCAGCCTGTTAAGAGACATCTTACCCTTTACTGTTTGATTTATGATAGACATTTTTCTATAATATAAAAAGATTTTAGCCTCCCCTTCTGAAAGGACAACCAGCATATTCTTTCATCAGCTTGATACAGTACAAATTCTTATCCTAATAGTGAAATGTTTCACTAAAGAATGAAAGAAAGGTAAAAACCAAAACCAAACCAAAACAAAACAAAACACAAGGCAAAATGTCAATGAAGAGAAACAGGTTCAATTAAGTTATAAGAGCTAGTGGGACAAACATAAGATAAGGTTGAGCATTCATAACTAATAATAAGTCTCCAATCATGATTTGGGATTTGAATGGTGGCCCCCAAAAAACCCTGCTACAATTAAAAGATTCTATTACTTTTCTCACTTTGACTTCAAGTTATTTAATTATGAAATCAAATACTTCAAAATACCTTCACATACAGATTAAGTTGTCTAGAAAAATATTACCAAACTAAAGTGCCCTATTCATATGAACAAGCAAGTACATTATTTCAATTTGAATGTTCTTTTTTACATTTGCATACAAGAGTTGTATATAGATTTTTTTTTTAATGACAAGGAGCCATGACTGCTCCTGGAAGAACCAATATACTTCAGAGAAGTTGATGGGCATTGAAGAGAACTCCATATGGATTTACTTTTTGTGGCAAAAGTCAGCCACTGGACAAGAAATGCCCTTGCACCAACTGCTGACGGTATGGACAAGGAGGACACAAAGAAAGGACTGCCAAACCTTGCCAAGACAGGTAGGAAGGCCCGTCAGAAAATTCTGCATCACAGAAAAGTTTGTCAGATAATCTAGGCCTGTAGACCAAAGATGAATGCAGAAGAACATTGCAGAAGAAGCTTGGGTGACTGTCCAGGCAGCCAGCTGTTTCTATCATTTCTCACATTTTTTGGAATTCATTGGTTTGCACTTTCTGCTTACTTAGGTAATATTATTTCCTTCTTGTGTCTCTAATAGAATTGAAGACTAGATAGTTATAGTTATAGTTTTCCTTGTTAACAAATTCAGAAAAGAAACTCGCTAAAGAGGTGTAAAATGTATAAGTTTGGAAGACATCAAAAGATAGTTTTGGGTTAGTAATAGATGTTAGGATAGAATATGAATTAGGTACAACATATTGGACAAACCAAAATAGGATAAATAATGGAGTATTTTCTCTGAATCTGTCAAAAGTTAATGGACTAGACATTGTTAATGTAATTCTTGACTGTGTATTTCAACAGCACCACCACAGAGTACATATCAACATACACACACACACAAACACACACACACACACACACACACACACACACACACACACACACATAAATAGTGCTACAGGCCACAGGAATATATTGTAAGAACTCAGTTGGTTATGGCAAAGCCATATATATATATATATATATATATATATATATATATATATATATATATATAATTGTATATAGTTTTTCTCATATTAGTTATAACCTCCTTTTATTATTTTAGACAGAAAAGAGGAAATATGATGATACATTGTGTATCAAATACAGCTTGCTTAAAGACAAGAGGACAGAGTCAGCCACTAGATTAAATATAGAGGCCAAGCAGTGGTGGCACACACTTTTCATCCTAGCACTCAGGAGGCAGAGATCTGTCTGGATCTCAGTGAGTTCAAAGTCACCTTGAACTACACAGGATTGATTCAGTCTAGGAGAGAAGCAGAGCTAGGCAGTGGTGGTACACATTTTTAATCCCAGTACTTGGGAGTCACATGCCTTTAATCCCAGCACTTGATATCTCATGCCTTTGTTACCAGTATTTGGGAAGCACACATGTCATTAATCCCAGCACTAGGAAGGAAGTAAAATGGCTAGGTGGAGAAAGGCATATAAGGTGTGAGGAGATAGGAACTAGAGCTTTTCAGCTGAGAACTCAGATGCTTTCTGTCAGAGGACTCATGGAGAAAGGATCTTGCAATTCATTTGGCCTAAGGATTTGGTAGTAGTGAGAAGCTTCTCTAGTGGTTTATTCCTATGTCTCTCTGATCTTTCAGCATTTACCCCTATATCTGGCTCCAGGTTTTTATTATTAAGAACATTTAGGATTCATGCAACAAAATGTAACATACCTTTACATAGTGAAAGTAATATTCCACAACATTTAATTAATTTTGTCAATAGAAATATATTATAAAACAATACCTGGACCGGGCAGTGGTGACACACGCCTTTAATCCCAACACTCAGGAGGCAGAGCCAGGTGGATCTCTGTGAGTTCGAGGCTAGCCTGGTCTACAGAGCAAGATCCAGGACAGGCACCAAAACTACACAGAGAAACCCTGTCTCGAAAACCCCCCCCCAAAAAAAACCTGAAAAAAAAGACATTTTTGAAACTTAACAATAGCTTTGCTGTATTAGACAGTATACTCCAATAGAGAGTATTACTTGTGATATTACAGTTTGCTCTTGGCATTGAATACTTTGATGGTTGTAACTGATGTATAATGAAACTTATCTAATATTATAATATTACCTAGAGAGCCTCCACTTTTCTAAAGATATCTTGGGACTAGAAAAAATGGCTCAGGGTTTAAAAGCACTGGTTATTCTTACAAAGGACTGAAGTTCCTTCCAAGCATCCATATCAGGAGGCTGACAGGTACTTGTAGGTCCATTTCCAGGGTACCTGACATCCTCTTCTTCCTTTCAACAGCACCAACACACAGAGTACATACCAACACACACACACACACACACACACACACACACACACACACACACACACACAC
>CABHPR010139275.1:0-24576 GCA_902168415.1 Peromyscus melanophrys | reverse complement strand
TTAGGGATGTTGAGCAATTCCTTAAATGTCTTTCAGCCATTTGAGTTTCCTCTGTTGAGAATTCTCTGTTTAGTTCTATAGCCCATTTCTTAATTGGACTGTTGGGCATTTTGATGAGGAGGGTTTGTATGGGTGAGAGTTGTTGAGACCAAGGTTGGATGAAGCACAGGGACAAATAGCCAAACGAATGGAAACACATGAACTATGAACCAATGGCTGAGGAGCACCCAACTGGATCAGGCCCTCTGGATAAGTGAGACAGTTGATTGGCTTGATCTGTTTGGGAGGCATCCAGGCAGTTGGACTGGGTCCTGTGCTCAGTGCATGAGTTGGCTGTTTGAAACCTGGGGCCTATACAGGGACACTTGGCTCAGCCTGGGAGGAGGGGACTGGACCTGCCTGGACTGAATCTACCAGGTTGAGCTCAATCCTCGAGGGGGTCTTTGCCCTGGAGGAGATAGAAATGGGGGTTGGGCTGGGGGAAGGGGGGCGGGACGGGCGAGAACAAGGGAATCTGTGGCTGATATGTAAAATTAAATTAAATTATAAAAGAAAAAAAGATTTCAACAGTAAACAAAATTAACTGAACAATTTATAACATATGAAATTATGTACATATTTTTCTGTATTAAAATTTAGAACTTCTTTTCATCAAAGCAGTACCACGAGGCAGCAAAGTGAGGGAAAATAATCCTGATATATGATGTGGCTAAGCCTGTGTCTCAGCTTAGTTCATGCAGGTTTTACGTGTAGAACTTTTGTTCTAGCACAAGTATAAATTGTTTGTTTTTCTCTTAAATGTATCCTACTTTGGATGGAGAATTAGAGCACATATAGTTCCCCAACACTGTTGTTCACAGTCTGTCAAAAAATTTGGAAAAACTAAATCTTTAAAGACAGTGAAAAAGTCTAGAATAAAAAATAAATCTTAAAAATCTTACAATGTTAAAAACCAAATGACCCCCTGTAAAGTGGTGCTGTCTTGGTTTGGGAAAGGCCCTGTGACAGTGTACTTGCTGAGCATATGCAAGGCTCAGGGGCTGACACTCAGCATGATTGGAAAATGCACACAAGCCTATAGCAGTGGTGGGCAAAGGCTAGTTTCCAAATGGAAGGAAAACCTCAGAAGCTGGGAATTCACTCAATTCATTAGTTAGCTAACATTTCATAATTACAAATTGAAAAATTAACACTATGATTTCATCAGAGTGGTAAATTATAGGAAGACTGATAGACATTGAAGAAGGGTTGAAAGTATAAATGTACAAAGAAATCTTACACAAATTTGATAGAAACAGTTTGGAGCAAGTTTTTTTGAAAAATTACTTAATTTTCTGTTTTCTAACAATAGAAAGTTTTTCAAATAAAATGGAAATGAAACTATTAAAGATGTAATACAGATATGTCTTGATACAAATTTAAATAAAATATATTTAATTTATCCTAAAGCCAAGTTTATTATGAGTGTCTACTGTGGAACTCTAATAGAAATATATAGCACATACTTAATATAGAAATGAATTTGCAATTTGAGTTACCTACAGTTGTGAGGCAAGTTTACATATTAAGTAAAAGTGCATTTACCAATATTTGATTGACAATAAATATGTTGCATGTATTTAACTGTGCACTAAGCGTTATTTATTTTTTATCAGGAATCCCGTGCACTTGAGTAGCTAGGCGCCGCTTTCTTCCCTTCATTCTTTCCCCGATTTATTGTTTTGCTTATCGTTGACTTCAAGGAAGACGTGGGAGATGGCAGATGTCACTGTGTGGTAGCCCCTCTGTGTCTTATCACCTCCTGTGGTTTCGGTCTGGGCTGCTGTGCAAATACTTGGTCCTTTATAATATGTCTGACATCTGAAATAGGCATGGCCCCATGAGAGGTTTCAGGTCTTTTGTAGAATATCCTCAAAATGCTAGGGAATTCCAGGCGTTTTTCCTCTTTTTATATCCTGGATGCTCTGAGCCTACTATCATTCTATCTTACATGTCTCACTTCCATTTGCCTAACTTAATAGTGGCTAAAATTGACAATTTAGTCAATGATCATTTACTCTTCTGAAATTACTAGCCAGAATTAACCTTCCATATTATCAAATAGATTATCTCAGATATTTTAATATAATGATTAAAAGTTTATGTAACCCAGTATTCAGAATTTTCATAGTCAGAAATATTTAATAATTAAAATAATTATGAATCACCAGAACACACAGAAGTGAAAAAATAAGAACAAAAGTTAGGTAAAATGCACAAACTATATAGTTAAGACTACCTTTATGAGTTAGTATAAATCTTTTCCCAGCCAGGCGGTGGTGGCACATGCCTTTAATCCCAGCACTCGGGAGGCAGAGGCAGATGGATCTCTGTGAGTTCCAGGCCAGCCTGGGCTACCAAGTGAGTTCCAGGAAAGGCGCAAAGCTACACAGAGAAACCCTGTCTCGAAAAAACCAAAAAAACAAACAAACAAAAAAAATCTTTTCCCATTCTGTAGGCTGACACTTTGTCCAAATGATGATTTCTTTTGCCTTGCAGAAGACTTTTTAGTTTCTAGAGGTCCCATTAATTAGTTGTTAATCTTGGTGTCTGTGTTAATGGTGCTCTATTCAAAGTCTTCTCTTATGCTAATGAGTTGAAGGCTATTCCTCACTTTCTCTTCGATCAGGTTCAGTGGGTTTTATGTTGAAATTTTGGAACCACTTGGAATTGAATTTTGTGTAGGGTAATAAGTGTAGATTTCTCCTACATGAAGTCATCAATTTAACAATTCCACAGTTGATATAGGACTACAATCCAAAATATATAAAGAATATAAGAAACTAGATATCAACAAACCAAATAATCCAATTAAAAATGGGGTGCAGATCTAAACAGAAAATTCACAATAGATGAAACACAAATAGCTGAAAAAACAAAGAATACTTAGCCATCAGGGAATGGTAATTTAAAACTACTTTGAGATTCCATCTTATGCCTATCAGAATGGCTAATGTTAACAACACAAATGACAGCTTATGATGGAGAATATGTATAATTAGGGGAACATCAATCCATTGCTGGTAGTGGTGCAAAGATTTTGGAAACCTTTGTGGTTGTTCCTCTGGATGATGGTATTCAATCTTTTTCAAGATCAAGCTATACTACTCTTGGGCATATACCAAAAAACTGTTTCATCCTATGAGAAAGACACTTGCTCAGATATGTTCACTGTTGTTCTATTCATAATAGCTAGAACCTGAAAAAATAGATGTCCCTCAACAAATAAAGAAAATGTGATACATTTACACAGTGGAGTATTACCCAGCTGTTAAAAATATGACATCAGACAAATGCATGGAACTAGAAAAAAAAAACATCCTTAATGGGGGAACCCAGAAAGAGATTTATGGTATGTATCACTTATAGGTGCATAATAGCTGCCAAATAAATCAAAACCAAGCTGCTATTTATAGATCCAGATTGCTTAGCCACACAGGAAGGAACTAGTGGGGACACATGATTTATAGAGCACATTTCAGGGGTGGACTGGAGAAACAAGAGGATCAGGTGGAGATGGGGAAGGGATATGGGTCAGGTAGAAAACACAAGGAGAGACAGCTAGAATCTAGGGTCATTTGAGGGATAATATGGAAACCTAGTGCAATAGACACTCCCTAAAATGTCACTGCTATCCTAATGAAGTCTCTAAATAATGTAGATCCAAATAGATATCTCTTGTCATCCAACAAAGCTTCCAGTAGCAGAACTGGGTTACATCCAATTGAGTTGTTGGCCAAAGGGATCCAATGCGAATCTGCAAACAACACAAGATGTTGCCACAGAAATAGATTGATCTCCACAAAATCAGAGCAAGGCCCCCTGCTAAAGACAACACCAATAGAACTCATCATTGAACATAGAAAGCACAAGCCTGGTGCCTCCACAGAACCTTCATCCTTTTGTTCTAGTATTTTGGGTATGGGAAGGTATCTGCAGGCTACCAAACATCAACCTAGCCATAAAACCTTTTATCTGCAATGCTGTCCTGCCTGTAAAATGTGCTACCTCAATGGCAGCACAAAGCCTGTGGCAGTAAGTAACCAACCTATATCTGATTTGACTTAAAACCCAATCCAGGAGATGTAACCCATACCTAATACTGCCTGTGTGACAAAGAACCAGAAACTAGATAGCGCAGAGACCTAGGGTAAAACTAAATACCACTGGTATTGAAAAAAACAGTGATAAAATGAGTCCTAATGATATTCTGGTATATTCCTAGATCAGTGCATTATTCAGCCATCATCGGAGAAACTTCCTGAAGCAAATGGGAACAAATACGGAGACCTACAGCAAAATATTATGCAGAGAGAAAGAGAACTTGGAACAAGCAGGTCTAAATGGAATATTTCCAACAAATCCCTCTTGTTAGATCTCAGTGTAAGAGCAAGAGGGAATGGAGGACACTAGGAGAACAAGGCCTCTAAACAAGCTGAGCCAAACTCATATGAACACACAGAGACTAAAGCAGCATGCACTGGGACCACAGAGGTCTCCAGCAGGTCCTTTGCAAACATATTACAGCCTTCATTTTAATGTTTTTAATGGACTTCTGAGTTGTGAAAAACAGGTCACAGACTCTCCTGCCTTCTCTTGGAGCTCTTTTCCTTGTGTTGGTCTGCCTTGTCAACTTCCATGAGATGGTTTTTGTTTTGTTTTGTTATATTTTATTTTGTTGTGTTTTGCTCTAAGAAAGCTGTTCTTTTCTAATGAGAGTTAGAAATAGAGTGGATCCAGATGGGAGGGGAGTTGGGGAGGAACTGGGAGGAGTAGAGGAAGTGGGGGCTGTAATCAGGATACAATGTATGAGAAAATTATATATTTTTAATAAAAAGGGGGGAAGCTACTCATAAATCACCTGGTCCACTTGAACTCTGATTTATATTCAGCAGTCTGTTATGATAAAATACATTGTGACTACTTTTCAGAATATCTCCTCGCAGAATGATTTCACAATATATAATTTTGAGTCTGTTTTGACTTTGTATACTCAACTCAAATTTGGAAGCCAATCTATTTTGTAAAATATATACTAATATTTAATTGTAAATGTGTTTTAATATACTAATGTATCATGTTTAAAACAGAGTTATAACATAAATTTAAAAGTTGGTTACTGTTATTTATGATTTCTCTGAATATACTGTGGTTTATTCAGTTAGCCCTGAGCTTGTTTGAACTGGTTTGAATTTTCCTGAAGGCTAATGTGCTTCTGGCATTTTATAAAAAACTTGGTGTAAAAAATTAAAAGAACTTCCACTGGAGGTGCCAAAAATTAGTTTAGATTCCCTAAATTTTTGAGATTGACTGGAAGTCTAACATTGTGGCGTCTCAGCTTTTTCCTGGTGGTTGCTTTTGCTTGTTGTCCTGGAACACTGGTATAAACGTAAAATCCATTGATCTTAGTCACAAAGATCAGGTTCTTCTTTGATCTTGAATCCTTATGCTCTGCCTCCCGTGGTACATCCCTGGTGACAGTATTTTAACATCTTTATCAGATTTGCAAGATACTAACCCATGAAGGTAGACTCTCATTAGTAGATGCCAGTCTACTGTTGTCACATGCAAGTGTATAGTTTACAGCTGTGCAATGTAGGAGTGATCTTCAGGAGCCTCAACAAAGTGCATGTGAGCTCCCCACTTTGCTGAGAGAGAACTGAAGAAGAGTCAGAGTGAAGCTAAACTGGGGAGCTTTTCGATTAACCATAGGGACCAACCAACAAATGATGGTGGAACGAGGACACCTAAGCATTGCAGTGGTGCCTGTGTATTGTGGTTTGCAGCTTACGCAGTTACACTATTTAAAAGTGTAATTTGTAATTAATTGTGAAAGAGAATGCAAAGTGTGCTGGTCTACTTATTTTCTTATTCTATTGAGCATTAAATGGACGAAATAATTTGATTTATGAGGCTATTGTGGAAGCTTACGTAAGAAGGAGAAATGTGGATAAAAAGAAAAAAGTCAAACCTAAGTATAAATGATCAAAGCTTTCTTGCTATACAGGGGTCTTGAAAAGAATCAATGGTGTGTTTGATCCACAAAATGATGCACCAGACATTTTTATAATCTTCCATGTGATTTTCAGGACATATGTACAATTTCTGTATGTATCCATCTCCAGTCATTTGTTCAAGTTATTGACTCACTTGTCAGCAGGAGAAATAAAAGAGGCTGGGGTGGGAGGTGAGGGCTTCTGTCCTCCCCCATGCTTCTGGCACATTTCCTCTTTCTTTCCTTCCTTGCTATTAACAACACACTTTTATCTGAAATGAAACTGGAAGTCTAACAACAGTAAAAGGGCATGAATATCAATTATTCAGAAGTATTGCAAATTTAGTCACCAGAAAAGAAAAATAAGTCTTACTCTATGAAAATAAAATTGCGAATTTGTGCAGAAAGAAAGGCTCATAATTTAATCCCTAACCTATTTGTAAAATAGCAACATCACAGAAATTATGCTATATACATGCATGCAATGCTTTATTTAATGAAAACGAGGACTCATTTATGCATTGGCACCAGTACAAAAGATATTTGTATCACCTTATTCAACAGATTTGTACCTATCGAAAAGAGTTTTCTGCCATTTTCTCTACTTAGATACATGTTTTCTTCTTGTGGCTACATTTCACAGCACAACAATAAAGTTCTGAAAAGATAACAAAAATACCTCAATATGTTTCTTTTTTCCCTTTCCAGCAATGTAGCCCGGGTGGAAATTGGTTTAGCCTCAGGAAACACTGAGAAATTAAAAAGATAGAAACCTGAGAACCCATGCTGTCTTTTGAGTGTGTATTGCTCCCTCAAACATGCCTGTGAAAACAGCCCTCCCAGGTTTTGATGGTGCCAGGTATGAGGAGGGAGCCATTCAGATCTTTACTAAATTTCCTTTTTGAAAGCACTTTAAGTTGTGAAGCAGCTGACTCTCAGATGAAGGATCTACCTTTGAGTACAGGGGACGGTGATTCCATTTCGTAACCTTAGACCAGGTGTGTATTTAGCAATTTAAACAATCATTCTGTGCTCTTTACCATGCTACACGCTTTAAACTTGCTCTCACACTCAGGCCTTCAAAAAACATATTGGGTAATCATATCTTCAAGCAGAAGCTGAAAATTATGCCTTCCCAGGGGTCTTTTTAAGATTTCTTCTTGTTTTATTGTATTTTGTAATGCTTACATTTGAACAGGGCTTTGCAATGTTTGCAATGGCACATTCAACCAATGACATGTGCCCCAGAACACATGCAAGTATTTAAACTGGATAGATATTTCTTACACCTAAAGAACTCATTTTTTTCAAAGTTATTTTATTTTACTTTGTAAATCAAATTGTTTCACAAAATGGGTTTCAAATAAAGAAACCAGATGTTCCTTATCAAGTATGAAGCCCTACTTCTACTACTTTATAGTACAAATGTCTTTGCTTGATAAAATGAAAGAATAGCTTACTGCATTGAACTAGCACCCTGTAATAAGAAGGGCTCACACAGGATCATAGTTCTGGGCTATTCCATTGGAAGGAGTATGATTTATTCAAATCCTGATGTAATTGTTTCAAAAACTGAATTAAAATGAAATCATCTATTATCATATAAAAGGATTAAGACCTAAATTGGATTTCTGAGTTTAAGATGTAAAAAAGGTAAGCTAACCTCCAAAATGGCTTAAGTGAAACTTTATCTTGTGGAGTGGAACAATAGCTTTAAGAGACATATAGAATGAGCCCCAGGGGGAAAGAATCATTTCAAGAGGTATAATAATACAACTGAGAGTTTTGTTCTGCTCTCAGACCTTCTTCAACTACAGTACAAGGCAAAATCCTTCAATACAATTCCCCTTTAAAAAATGGTGTTTCTTTTATGTTAACTAAAGTGTTCTAGAATCAAATGATAGTAGTAAATGAACCTCTTATGCTCTTCATTTAGAAAGGTAAGATGAGACAACGTTTTGTTTAGAAAACATGCATGTTTCTACCTAATCAGGTAATGCAGACACAAATTTATTCTATAGGTCACTTCCACAGATATTTGATTGGGAAGCAGTTCATTATATCCCTGGGCAAAATTGAAAGCTGGTTAGGTACAACCCAGTCCCTAAATGATGGCACATCTTCTGTACATGTATTTAAATGGTAGGAGAATAAATCTTTTCCCTCATCCACACCTCAAGACAATATTTGTTATAATCTGAAACAGATCATTAGATATGGTGCTGAAGTCTAGAAGAGGGAGAGTTGGGTGCTATAAAGTGCCCTCACAAGGTACAACAGAGATATAATTTCTTTCAAGTTTTATATAATTTAGCAATTGTGGATTATACTTCTAATTGTTTTTGAGAAGCTTCTTCTTGCAGTGAATTTTACTTTTGATGCAGGCTTCCAAAACACACTGCATACACAAATATCACATACACACACAATACCACAAAAGACAGAGTGTTTGTACAAGGTACATTATTTTCTTTTTAAAAGGTTTATTTTATTTTTATTGTGTGTATGTATGTGATCTGTTTTGAGGTATGTGCACATATGTGTAGTAGCCTGCAGAAGCCAAAGAGGATGTCAGATTGCCAGAGAAGTTCCAGGTGATGTATGCTGCATAAAACAGATACTGGGCACTGAATTACAGTCCTTTGCAACAGCAGGCAGAACTCTTTACTACAGAGTCGTCTCTCCTATCCCTCCCTGCAAGGCAAATTCTTTCTACCTAATTAGAAAAATTACTGGGCACTTCTCCTGTATGAATGTTTGCATTTGAAAAGTGAACATTAACTTTGTAATTTATGCTTCTGTCTGTTTCATGATTAAGGAGAAATGAATATGAATTAATTCAAATGCAGTTCCAAACTTAAATATCTGATATATGCTGTATGTCCTCAATATATCTTTGTGCAAGAATCAATCAATCATACTTTCATGTGTTCAGTCTACCTCTCTCCCAGCTTTCTGTCATATAATATTTACTTATAACATATATTTCATTCACACACATTTATGATACATAAGATCTAAGACATTTTTATTTTAAAAAGAATTTCATATGATTCTGATATAGTTCATTCAATTGAAGAGCTATAAGGAAATTAAGTGAAATCCTTTGGAAAATAACAGGTTGACTTGCATATTAAACAGCACTGTATAAGTTTCTTTCTGAGTATTTGCCAAAGTAATTGAATGTAAATAAGAAGCATGAGCTACATCTTGAAATGGGCAAATGAATCATGTTAAAATTAATATCCTGACTATCACTCAATATTTATGCAAATATTTTTACCTCAAGCATTTCAAAACTTAACCATATATTTAATATATAGTGATGCACCTCAAAACAAGTTTGATTAAATACACAAGTGAGTGAACAGTTGATACAATCAGAATATACATGAATTCTTATTTCTTTTCATTGAAACAAAGTACAATCTGATTATAATAGGATGGATTACTGGTAAACCCACATAATCAATGTATTAACTAGCAAGTAAAATAATAAAAACTGAAATGTACCTGGACTTTAGCAACGGTTTTAACTGTTGCCCTGTTCTGTAGACAATATCAAATTATTTGATAACATTTTGGCTTGAAATATTGGCTTACCAAAACGCAGAAATGAGCACATTACTCAATAACAGTCTAATACACAAAACACATGAATCTCCAAAGAGACAGATTAAGTGTAGGAAAAAAATTAAACATAAAATTAAAATTAAGAGCAAAAATGAAATCTTCAAAATGTACTAGAATTAGATTCCCTGTGTTTTTTCTCCCATTTTTGTAGTTCCATAGTCATTCTGACTAAGATAGATCTTTCAATATAATGTATCATTGTAGCTAGAGTTTTCCTGCCTGGCCCACAGTTAGGACAAATCTGTGTCACCCACCAGTCTCACAGCTGCTCAGACCCAACCAATAAGTTATATTGCTTATAAACTATATGGCCGTGGCAGGCTTCTTGCTAACTGTTCTTATATCTTAAATTAATCCATTTCTATAAATCTATACCTTGCCACATGCCTCGTGGCTTACCGGCATCTTCACATGCTGCTTGTCATGGCGGCGGCTGGCAGTGACTCCCTCACTCAGCCTTCCACTTCCCAGAATTCTCCTCTCTCCTTGTCCCGCCTACTTCCTGCCTGGCCACTGGTCAATCAGTGTTTTATTTATTGACCAATCAGAGCAATTTGACATACAGACCATCCCACAGCATATCATCCTTTAATATATAATTAATATCAACCAATGAAAGTGTCTTTCATAAATAAATCATTCAGACTGTCTGATTCAAGTAAAGGAGCATAAGAGATGGCTCAGTGGATAAGCACCTGCCCTGAAAATGTGAGGACCAGAGTTATGATACCAAGAACCCATGTGAAAACCAGGCATGCTTAGAAGACATCCTATAACCACAGCACTCAGGAAGCAAAGATGGAGAGTGAGTCTGGGGCAAGGTGACTAAAGTACACAAGTCAAAATATGTGAGCCCCTAAATTTTAGGAGATCTCCAGAATCAAAAAATAAGACAGGAAAGTGATTGAGGGAGACACCCAGTAGCAAATCTCCACATGTACACACTCAAATGTATAACTCTTTTACACACACACACACACACACACACACACACACACACACACATATGTCTATGTATTCTTGTGAAAATCCATGCACACCAAAAATCCATGCATATACAACATCATGTACAAAGAGTATCCTAGGAATATGAGATTTTAGTAAAGACAGGAAGATGCTGTCAGTAATAAATGACTACTGATTGTGTGTTTTGATCCATAGGTGTAGCTCATTAGCTACAAATAATACAGTATGTTCTCTTATCTTCATATGCCACTTTAAAAATATTTGAAAGTTTCATACATGTATACAGTATATCTCGAAGATATCCAGCCCTTAGTCTTCCATTCTAACTTCTCTCTGAGACCTAGTCACAGCTCCCACCCAACTTCATGATTTCCCTTTTCATTAGTGCATTAATTTAACCCACTGTGTCCATTTGGTGCTTTCATATGTCCAAGTGTGTGGGGTCATCCCCTGGAGTAAAAGGAATTTATTAGTAACCATAACCCCATAAAAAGTGACATTCTGTCTCCAAACAGTCATCAACTGTCAAGAGCTACTCAAATAGGGAGACTTACCCCTCCATATTGGACATTTTAAGTGGCTTGGTCTTGTGCAGGTCTTGTGGATGCAACTAGAGCTGATGAAAATTCACATGTGCATTAGCCACGCCATGTCCAAAGACAGCATATTGCAGTTCTTTTCCCTATCCTCTTCTTATACTCTTTCTGACCTTTATTTCAGGATCTTCCTTGAGACTTAGGCATGGGGTGGATATAAGCATCCCATTTAAAACTGAAAATTTGAGTGCTAAATTGAATATGTAGACTTTTCTATTTATAAGATAATAATGGGGGATGAGAGTTTCTCTCAATCAGTAAAGAGATTGTCTTGTATGTCTTGCAAACACAAAGATTTGAAATTGACTCATTATAAAACATATTTTAAAAATAGCAGGTGTGATTTCATATACTTGTAATCCAAGAGATATCGACACAGGTAGATCCCTGGAACTTGCTGGCTAGCTAGACTTTCTGGTGATGGACCAGCCTGACTCCATTTTAAGATTAGAAGCTATGTTGTTACAAGGTCAAAATAAGTTTGTTTCTCTTTACTGCAAAATTCAGGTTGACTGGGCTTTAACCTATTCCTGGAATTTGACATGCCCCACACCCTATGACATTTGACCATGTCCTAAACTCTGCCCTGATAAGATATTCTGCCAAGAGATCTTGAGACATTCTGCCGAGATGATGTGTCAAACCATCTCATCTGCTGTCTGCTTCTGTCATTCACTTGCGAGCCCATACACTACCAAATTCCTCTGGAAATCCCGAGTCGGCACCAGCACCTTTTTCTCCTATATTGGGCTGCCAGAAAAGTCCATCCACACTGTTCTCTCAAATCCCACCTTGGAAAGTTAGTCCTGTGCTTGGTAAAATAAAGCTTGTTTAATTGGCTTTCATTTGAATCACGAGCTTTACCCTCACTCAGTGGCATTACAACCTGCTTTGAGAGTTACAGGTCAGGGAGAGACTCTTTCTCAAATAACACGTGAAAGAGTCTGAAAAATGACATCCAAGATTGTCCTCTAGCCTCACTATGCATGTGCTCACCTATAGAAACACACATACATGCACAAACAAAACTTTGATGAAATCTAAAGCCATTTTTGCAACCAATTCAAAGCACACACACACACACACACACACACACACACACACACACACACACACTATACATTAGCAGTCTGTTTTAAAATAGAAGAGAGAATGTCAGCATTTACTCAACTCAATGCATTGGGCTCTGTACATCAGACACATTCCTGGGAAAGCCCCTCAGTGTTAGCTGGATTCTCTTTCTTCTTTCCTTGTGCATTGATAACATAAATAACATCCTGTCAATTTCTGATTACAGGAATTGAAATTGTTCTCCTTTCCCCTTTCTCATTAGAACACTCTACTTGAACATCACAAACCACAATGTAACTAGTACAATGTCAGAGACTCCACACTGAACAAAACTACAGAGAACATCACTTGGGTCCTTTCCACATATTACCACACATGAATAGACTCTCCAGACATGTGACATATAAGAGTTTACATACACATGCACACACACATACACACACACAACAAACAAACAAACAAACAAACAACAAACAAAAATAAGCAAAGAAATATAAGTTTACACATCTTGGAGAGGAACAATCTCCTCTCCAGAGAAACAGAATTTTCCCTTGCTGAAATTGAAACATGCAAAGGTGTGGGATATAAAAAGGGGTTGTTCTAAGTTTTCAGACCTTGTTCCCAGAGCTGGATCCCTTAGAACAGAAGTTTTCCCTGGCTGTCTGTTCCTAATGGAAATATCTTTCCCTATTATTCATCATCTGTCCAATATGACTCATTTTTGTGTAAAACATTCAATGTATAACATTTCATTAATTACTTATTATTTTCTTTGCTTCACAGAATGTAATTTTATGAAAATCGAGATTGCACTTGGTATATTTATTCTTTTATAATTAGTCTTTATGTAATTTCAGATAGACTTAGGATAACTTTTAAATGAGTAAATTACCATCTCAACCTTAACAAATACCATCAGGAAACATTAATGCATTTAGATAAATACTGAGAAATTAAGGAGACTCTCTTAAATATTCTCACTAAATAATCAAATTAAATGAGAATAAAAATGTAATTCCATTGTTTCTTTTTAATAATTTGATCTGCTCAGATAATATATGGAAACAATAGTGAGGCTAAATAGTTTCAATGTTACTGTAGATCATATTCTAATCATAACAGCATGCTTCTGTCAACCACAATATGATGCAAGATATTCTAATAAATTTTTTTTTCTTTTTAAGAGGAATAACATTCTATTATTTTCTTTCCTAAAAAGCAATTATATTTACTATTTTGCTAGTATATGCTTCAAGGAACTTAAAGAGTAAGAAAATGTGTATTAGGATAAAAAGGAACACAGAAATAATTGTGATCTATACTTCCTTTGAGTACCATACTAAATTTATATCTAAAGAAATACTGTGTGGGGCGATGGTGGCACACGCCTTTAATCCCAGCACTCGGGAGGCAGAGGCAGGCAGATCTCTGTGAGTTCGAGGCCAACCTGGGCTACCAAGTGAGTTCCAGGAAAGGCGCAAAGCTACACAGAGAAACCCTGTCTCGAAAAACCAAAAAAAAAAAGAAAAGAAAAGAAAAAAGAAAAGAAATACCACTATGATTAGGTGCTTCAAAGTTATAATAACACTTTGTAATATTAAAGAAAAAATAGCTTTGAAATAAAATCTAACCACACAAAATCTTACTATCAGTACATCCATCCTAACTATATACAGCACATTTTCTTCAACTTGACAAATATCTATTTTAAGAACATTTCTCATATTTACTGGAGTAAAATAAAACAATAAGAACATTCATAAAAGAAAAGGAGACAAAGACCTGATATACATATATATATATATATATATATATATATATATAAAATCAAATTTTAGCTAAAATAAATTTAAATCTATGAATTAATCAAAGTTAACTCATATAATACTGCTATAGAGAATTCTAACTATAAATAGAAATAACTGTTTTTCATTCAAATGCCCTTATGATAAACGTGCATGAATGTGGCATCACAAGATTCTCTATTGTCTCAGAGCTTTATTTGTAGTGTATGGGTAACAACAACCTGCACCTTATTGTACAGGGATGAAGGTTAAATGCGGTAAGAGTTTAATTTCCTGACATGTGGGTTATATTAAGAAAGTTTGACCAATATCATTACTGTTAGTGTCATTAATACACTACAGTTGTCAACATTATTTCATAATTTGTAATCAGATATCTAATAATTTAAAAGTTAAGTAAGAAAAAAAAGCCAAAGAGATTTCTTCATGGTTTTAGAATAATACCTTAAGCTGCCTGCCAATATTTGTTTTAGTGCTTTTCAGAACAAAAACTCAACTTTCAAGTTTCTGTCTACTCAATCCTGGATTTATTATTACCCACAATATGTAGTATATGCTTTATGAAAACAGTAATACAAAATATTATTAATTTTAATGCTTAATACTAAAATATTAAAATAAATTTTATAGGTATTGACTTAGAAAGTTTTAGGGATAATTATATTTATATAATATAATATTTGTATATAAATTAAAATTACAAATGTTTATAGTCTAATTGCTTCCTTTCTCTAGGTGTTTTATAAATTTTTACAGGAAGAATTTTAGAAGATTAATTCTTCAAGTGTTCCTATTTTCAGCTAATTTTCATAAGTTCTCTTGGTGGAAGTCTATTTGCATCTGTCAACAGAGATTATATACTGTGCCTTCCCAACCACATCTTCACCACAGGCTTACTGATTTCAATTATTAGCCTGATTCTTATGTGTGACATCTCACTATGAACATTTTATTAATTTAGTATATACTAAATGTGTGTATACACACACACACACACACACACACACACACATACACACACACACACACATATAATTCACAGTTTTCTTTTTCTTTTTAGGCAAACATGACATATATGCTAGGATGAATGGTGATATTATTTCTGTTAAATTCACATTGCTAGCTAGAAATTTTTATTAATCTGTTAAAATGTTTTAAATCTGATATGTCCTCCACAAATGTGTTTTATTACTGCTTAACCCAGAGCTTTTGGCACTTTTAGAAGGCAGTGGAGGCTTTGGGGTAAAGATTAGCTAGTAGAAGTAAGGGATTAAGGGAAGACTCACAGGTTTCCATGGCCTTTTTGATCTGCTTACAATGCTTCTTGATCCATCAGCAGGTGAATGAACATCCAATGAACTATTTCCATCTCCACAGACAGAATAGGGCATAAATGTGAGCATGAGGTAGAAAATCACTAACACCTCAGTCAAATTTGAAATCCAACCTGAAATTATAATGTGTCACATCAATTTAGTTTTTCTTTAATGGCCATTTCCTTGAATGGTGCTAAAACTAAATCTTTGGTTTCTAGAAATTCTTACTAATTTCTAAGTGATAATGCCAATGAAAACCACAGAAATGTTATCTGATGTAATCTGCTACTCATTGGGTCCAACTCTATTATTACATACATAATTTAAACAAGAAGGTGTATTAAATGAGTAATCTTCTTAAGAGTGCACAGATTCTAAATCGGGATTTTTCTACAGTATATGGCTTGAAAATCATAAACATGAGCAATTGACTCAATAGTACATCATTATAATTTATATTTCCTATTTGTCATCATGCTTACTTCTCTATTTCCCTTTATTATCAGATTTATTAAATCTACAATGACTCAAAATTCAGACCTAAACTTTGAGAAAGAACAGAACACAATCATGAGATACATTCCTTGAAAACAATGACCGTGTTGATGTGAACCAATAGAACGGTATCCTCACTCATCATTTGTGCTAACCCAGATGGTGGCACATTGTTCTTTCCTGTAAGCAACACATCTCCTCTCTTCCTCATTATCAGATGTAGAACACAATTTGCTTAGTAAGTGAAAAATTTGCCACATCAACCTAATTGTGTCTATTTGGTGAGTATCTTAGTTTGTTTCCTACCACTATGATAAAACACCATGACCAAAAGCAACTTGAGGAAGAAAGAGTTCATTTGGCTTATTTCTTCATTCACAGTCCAACCTGAAGGGAATTTGGCAAAGAAACTCAAGGCAGGAACCTGAAGTCAGGCACTAAAACAGAGGCTATAGAGAACGCTACTTCCTGGCAGCTCTCCATGGCTTGCTCAGCCCACTTTCTGTTAAAATCCAGGGAGTAACCGCCCAGCAGTGGTACTGTATTGTGTGGGCCCTCCCGCTGCACTCATCAACTCACCAAATCTGTCTTTGAATGTACTTTTTAGACTCCACATTTCAAAATGAAGGATTGACATGCACCACTTTATATTATCCATCTCATATTCACCTTTTCTCTGAAGAGATCATGACATTCAGTGGCTTACGATATCAATTGTGAAGGCAGGATTCTGTGGGTTACTTCTAAGTACTGACGTTGCCCGCTAATGTCAGGATTTACAATCATGGGCCTCTTAGTCTCACCAGTACGATGTCCAGAAGAATTTGTAGATTGCACATATCATTTATCCTACTCAGTTGTCTTTCAGTCACAATTGCTTTACTATTCATTGAATCAGCTAAGAACTCTTGAGTCTTTTCTTTTATCTGTTGTTCATCCAATCTCAGCAACAGTTTCCTGCAATAGAACTACTTGTTCCTGTAACTCTTTTCCCATTCCTAACTGCTAATAGTCATAATCTATAGTAGAGATTACCACCATATTAGCCTACCGACTAATCTCCTAAAAGGTGTTACTGATTCCTGTCTTCCTTCTGTCCTCATCATACATAGACCATATTCATGTTGTTGGATGTAAGGTCTTTAGAGTCATGTGCTTATCTGTCTTCTACTTCAGCTGTGTGTCCTTTCTTTCCACAGCCCCATACTTCAGTCTCCAGACAAGTTAGGGTTCATGCTGATTCTTAGAAACACCAATAGTTCCTGGATTCAGTTTAATTAGATCTTCCCTCTACACAGGTGTTCAGTACTTTAAATCTTGTGGCTTATATTTTCTATTATTTTGGTAACTGCCTAAATGCTAGGGACTCAGTGATTTTCTGAGTTCTTGTTCTTATATCGCCAGATCCCCTTAATTTCACTTCTTTTTTTTTTAATTTCACTTCTTATATCACCAGATCCCCTTAATTTCACTTCATTTTCATAGTTACCTCTCTTTGAATGTTTTTATTTGTGAACTGTTGTCTATTATCATCTGGAATAAGTTTTGTGATAGCAGAAACTTTGCTTTTGAGTATTTTTTCATTATTAGCTAGAATAGTCTGCAAATTGGTAGTGAAAATAATAAATGGTCAACAAATGAGTCCATGTCACCATCATGTCTACATGATCTTCATCAGGCTTTAATGGTGGACTTCAACAGCAGGATTAGCGCTGCCAGGGCAAATATTAGACATTGAACATGTATTGGGACTTTAGGATAAGAACAGAAACCATCAGGCACATGATTCAGACTGTCTTTGTAAAGTTTTTATCTAAAAGTATGTATATATATGCCACTTGTAACTAAATGGGAAATATTAATCTCATTTTCCAAATATATTCAACTACTGTTTTAGTTTTTACCAAGTTATTTCAAAGTCTATGCTGTTAATATACAATATTGAATGGCACATAACTTTTTAGATTATCTATCACCAAGAGATATAGAATTTTGAGATAATACATATCCTTTTCTTCTACAAGTTAACCTAATCTCCTGTGATAAAGAGATAGGAAATTGCAGTGAAATACCTGTTCATCCTGAACCATACTCTCTACTTTGTTTGCTTATGAGATGTGTCAACACTTACACAGCAAAGTATGCCAAAATATGTATTTCTATTTAAATCAAATTCATCTTCTTCAGAGCTTATGTGTATATTCAAGGAATAAAATTAGATTCTCTTAGGGAACTAAAATCAGGTACCATTTATTTCAGGCAAAGAAGTAATCAACATGCTTGGCTGGAGAAACTATTCAAGTCTCCCTAAACTCTTTTTACAGAAGCATTATAAAACATAAAATATTAGGACAGCTACTAAACTAATTCTGGAAAGAAAGTATATTACACACAATTTATGACAGTGGATTGTGCATGCTATATAAGCCTATTAAGAAAGAAAACCTCAAGCATCATAAAAAAGAAAAGGAGATAAAACTCAAAAAAAGTGAGTTAATCAACTCATCAGTTTAGTCTGTTTATTTTCAACATCCCCACTCTTGAGAATAGGAAATTGCTGTGTTAAGTGAAATGTAACCGTAATTAATTTTTACGAAGCTTCCATTTTGGCCTTCTCCAATAGCATATATTTTTCTTTACCCATTAGTGTATATAATGCTAGCAATCCTTCAAGAAGGACACTTTCTTCCAGGAAAATAAAAAATGGTTAATAAAATTACACTTATATCACTTCTTTCTTCAATTCTTATTGGACATTGACTTGTATTAACACTGTGGGGCATTCTTTTTCCAAAATCTCTAATGTAAGTTACAAACTACCAGATTTCTTCTGAACCTTATACACGTGCTTCTGGCTCATTCAAAACTTATTCTGAAAGCTCATTGATCAGATTTGGCTACATTACTGAGTCTAAATTTGATTCATATAAGAATAAATTATAGAAAAACTGGGTATATATGGTTTAATTCTTGAGGTAGATTCTTAAGTAACCAGAGTTTCTCTTTGTGTCTTCCCCAGTAATCAGCTATATTTGTCACCACTTTCTTCCAACCAGCAGCTTCTTTCTATGGTTCCCTAGAATCATAAGTTGCATGTCTACCATTATACCATCAGCTTCCAGACCAAAATGAACATTCATCTATCATTTATTGAAATCACCTATTCATAGAAACTGTAACAGACCCTGATATTCAAGAAATATTCCTAGTAATCATATGTATCCCAATTCCAATTCACAAACAAACAAACCACAATTAGGGTTTCAAAGTAAAACCTAGGGTTTGTCATCAAAATGATATTTTTCTATTTAATCAACTGGATTGAACAAATTGGGTTTCCAAAATATTTAGAAATAGAATTTGCATTTGGAGCTCAAAGTGTTCAGCCTCTAGGATTGCAGCCAAAAGACCCTCAGTTTGATTGAGAACACTAAAATTAATTAAACAATATTAATTTTGAACCTTGTGGAACATGGACAGTTTTCTGGTCTTCTGATATTTTATTAGAATTATAGCTTTACCACAGGGACAAATAGCCAAACGAATGGAAACACATGAACTATGAACCAATAGCTGAGGAGTCCCCAACTGGATCAGGCCCTCTGGATAAGTGAGACAGTTGATTAGCTTGATCTGTTTGGGAGGCATCTAGGCAGTGGGACCGGGTCCTGTGCTCAGTACATGAGTTGACTGTTTGAAACCTGGGGCCTATACAGGGACACTTGGCTCAGCCTGGGAGGAGGGGACTGGACCTGCCTGGACTGAATCTACCAGGTTGAACTCAATCCTCAAGGGAGTCTTTGCCCTGGAGGAGATGGGAATGGGGGGTGGGCTGAGGGTAAGGCAGGGGAGGGGCGGGAGGGGGGAGGGGGGAGGGGGAAAACAAAGGAATCTGTGGCTGATATGTAAAATTAAATTAAATTATAAAATAAAAAAAGAATTATAGCCTTACAATAACAGACATGGTACTTGCATAGTAATAGGTATTATAGATCATCTAGAGCTGATTTTAAATGCTGAGGAGGATCTGGCAGCATGGGTCAAGCAGTTAAAGCACTTGCTACAAGCCTGATGACTTTACTTCATTCCCAGGAAAACATGACAGAAGAATACAACTGAATCCTTCATGTTGTCCTCCGAAGTCTGCACAAGTTCTGGAGGAACAGCATTCCCATCTGTCACAAATAAATATGTATAATTCATTTTTAAAATAAAATAACATATAGAATAATATGCATAAACTATAAATGGAAAGCTATTTATCCAAGAAGCTAAATGTTACCAAATTTTAGTATCCACATGAATTCTTAGAGCCGATTCCCCATGGATATCTAGAGATGCTATGGTGTTATAGCAATGGAAAGGTCAGACTGGGCATGCTGGTGTATGCCTTTAATCCATCATTCAGGATGCAGAAGTAGGTGTATCTTGTGAGTTTGAGGTCAGCCTCATCTACATAGTGATTTCCATGACATCCAGGTCTATGTAGAGAGACCTTGTCTCAAAACAAACAAACAGAGTTGAAAATTCATGAGGTCATGTAAATGAGAAGTTTTAAAGAAAAATTTTAAAAGACATAGTAGTAATTCCAAAAGGATTCAGACTATAACAATTGAGGGAAGAATTTTAAACTTCATTTGTATTGACAACATTATCTTTCCTGAAAGTGATGGGAGAATTAGTGAACAAATGTGGAAATTTCTCTTGTATTTCATATTTTATATTACATAAAAAGTTAATGTAAAACTTATAAATTTGAGATCTTAGACATTACAAAATCATGCTCTTTGAAAATAGCACAGATGAGAAAATACTTGACAAACATTTATTTAGCTGTGAAAATTTCTTGACACAAAATAGAAAATATACTAAATACTAGATAATAAAAATAAATAACATAAGAAAAAAAATGAATAAAATATTTGAACAAATAAGTTAGTAAAAAATAAAGAAGTGCCAGTAACAAACTGCACACCAAGTGTCTAAAAATAACTGTCTACTCATAAAGCATTCTCGTGCCAGAGGTGGGAGGCAGGAGGCATGCATTATTATCTCTGTGATAGTGCATCTATTTTACATGCTGTTCTTAATACTTAAATTACTGAGATAAAGGCTGTTGCATTTATTTAATATATTCTTGATAGGTTAGTTTTAATGTGTACTTATTGTATTTCTTAAGACTCTTTTTTAAAAAAGTTAGTTACTACAGGCATGATGGTACAGACCTGTAATCCCAGAACTTAAAAGGCTGAAGCAGATACATTGTGTATTTGAGAGTAATCTGAACTCTATAAAGAGTGCAACCCTACTTAAAAGGGACAGAGTCCATGGCTGTTGTGGTTTTTTCACTCTTTTGGGGGGCTCATCACTCAGCTCCCAAATAAATCACACATGGAGGCTGTTTCTTAATTATGAGTGCCCGGCCTTCGCTTAGCTTAGTTTCTAGACAGCTTTCCTTAATTTAACTTATTCCGTCTACCTTTTGCCTCTGGGCTTTTCTCATTCTCTTACTTCTGCATCTTACTCTTAGTCTGTGGCTTGTTGTGTGTGTAGCTGGGTGGCTGGCCCCTGGAGTCCTCCTTCTCTGGCTGCTCCATCTTAAATCTCTCCTCCCAATTTTCTCCTTCTATATATACTCTCTGCCGGCCAGCCCCACCTGTCCTTTCTCTCGCCTTACTGTTGGCCAGTTCTTTATTAAACCATCAGGTGTTTTACACAGGCACAGTAACACATCCTCAAGGAGTTAAATATATACAACACAAACAAAAGTAACACACCTTAAAATAATATCCTACTAGACATGGCATTCAGTGTTAGATATGGAAAGAACTCATGGAGCTTGACTGATCCCAGGGAAGATATTGTCAGTTGAGGTCTCCTGGGAGTGGGGGAAGTAATTATTTTTAGTGGTGTAGCCACTGGTGAGTTGCTCATGCTCTAGTGCATAGTTCCACATCCATGTCCATTCAGAGGGCCCTGTTTAAATCTACAGGTCACAAAACAAACACAGAAACAAAGCAGAATGACATGAAATTGTGATGAGGACTTGGAAAGATGGAGGGGTGGGGTTTGGAGGAGGATAAGAGAGGGTAGAAGTATGAGTGTGATCATGATATATTATATCCATATATAAAGTTGTCAAAGAATAATCTTAAAATGAAGCTTTATCATGTATAAGAGGAAATGCAAATATTTCACTAGGTAGATTAATGGTAGTGAACCAAAATAATAATGCTAATAGTAATAATGATAGTACAATGGAATTTAATACTTAGGAAAATAAGCAAGCACACAGAAAATCCAAAACTATTAAAATTGATTCAGCTTTCTGAAGAAAACCTCAGTCCTTTGGAATGAGGAGTAATCATTGTATAAAATCACCATATTGTTGATGCACATATAAATATTTGCATGAGAAACAGTTTCAGAATTCTCTTAAATTACAGGGTTATAGACAGTGTCAAGGTACAGTTAGAGTTCCAGATCTCAGTGTAGATGTAACCAACTGCCTTATTAAATAAGAGACACAGAGCCAATGTAAAGATGAAAGCCAAAGAGGTCAGAGCTAAGAGTCTTACCCGCTTTCCGCCAGCTAGCCTCTCCCGCCAAGAGACCTCTCCGAAAAGGACTACTTCCTGTGCGTTTGACTTTAAATAAGAGTTCTGATCTGCCTTCTCATTGGTTGTAAACCCAACTACGTGACTGCCTCGTCACTGCCTCTCTGTATAGACCTCCAAGTCTTCTATGGTTGGTATTGAGATTAAGGGCGTGTGTCTCCAATGCTGGCTGTATCCTTGAACACACAGAGATCTTCCTAGTTTTGCCTGCCGAGTGCTAGGATTAAAGGCGTGCACCACCACCGCCCTGGCTTTCGCTATGGCTTGCTGATAGCTCTGAACCCTAGGCAACTTTATTTATTAACATACAAATAAAATCACATTTCAGTACAAATAGAATACCACTATATTTCCCCCTTTCTAATTTAATAAAAAGAGAAAAAAAAGAAAGTTGTACCTAATATAAGAAAAACTATATACAAAAGTACAATAACTATATACAATATAGACAAGTGATGAATACCTAAACAATGTCTAGTCCATTTGTATTTGACAAATTCAGAGAAAATAATTCCATTATCTATCCTATTTTGGTAAGTCCAAAATGTACCTAATTCCTTTCTATTCTAACTAATCTTCAACTATAATTAATTAATCTTTAAATATAACTAACTAACCTTCAACTCCCTCACAGACCCAAGAAGGAAATAATATTACCTAACAAAAATAAAAACAGGAAGTGCATGCAAGCAGCTTCCAAAAAATTGTGAGTTGACAGAAACAGCCAGCCACCTGGACAGTCACCTGAGGTTTCTCCGAAGTGTTGGGGCATCATCTTCAGCCTATAGGCTTAGCGTATCTGACAGACTCATTTGTGAAGTAGGACGTACACAAGGTCAACAGTTCAACCTCACCTTGGGTGAGAGCAGTCCATGTACCAGAAATACCTGAATTCCACTAGTGTCATGTCCTGATTCAGGATTTTAAATTCTGGAAATTGTTGATGGTTTTTTAATTCAGCTGTCCATTCTTCTTGACTGTGTATGTGTGGCTTCATCTCAGCATCCCATTCTTCTCCACATCTCTCTATTAAATGCCAGTCTGCTATTGAGAGGCGTGAGCTTAGTTATTCTTCAAGAATAACTGTTTCAGCTGCTGTTCCATTTCACATCAGAAGCCATCGGCTCACTGCCTGTTCAGCTGTCTGTACCTTTTCCGGATTGCAACGGCCACTTCAGGGATGGTGCCATATTGTCCTGGCCTCAGAAGATGCCTTTTGATAAAGCCATAACCACACTTGTTTTGGCAAGAATCAGTAGTCCTTTGTTTCATGTTCTGTCTGTCCATTTTGTCCTGTTGTCAGCAGTAGATTCGAGGATACTTTGTTGTCCAGTGGCTAACATTTGCCACAGTGAAAGTTAACTCCATATGCAGTTTCTTCAATGCCCATATTCTCTCTGAAGTAGATTGGTACTGCCAGGAGCCGACATGTCTCATAGTCATAACAAAAAAGAAAAATTTTCTAAGTTATTAAAACATTTTAAATGCCATATTCTGTAGATCTCTGAAGGGTTTGAAGATGACCTGTCTATCTAAAATATATCTGCTCAATCTAGAAAACATACTTAATATGACTACAAGTTCTATTGTAATGTCTAACTACTAACTTTCATTTCTTTATATCCTAATAGTTGGTAATAATAACATTCAAGAATCAGCAATTTGCATTATTTTGTTAAATGAACAGTATAAGTACAATTAAAAATATACATATAGCATTTCCTAACAATATCAATTTCAATACTCTTCTCTAAAAATTTAACAATATTGATCTTCCAATAGTCCCAGTTCAATTAAAATTTACAGCTGACTTTAGAGTTGGAGAATGGCTCTCTCCTTCTTTAAACTCAAGCATGTTGTTAAAAGGAAAATGCAGACTCCCTGTATCATGCCAGAAGAAGAGCCATCTTCTGCTATGGGACAGAAAAAATAAAAAACCAAATTAATTAAGGGACTATTCTATTACTAATCTCAACTCTTTGATTCTATTCTGATTCTTTAAACTGTTCTTAAAGTATGAATTTTATATCAAAATTTACAAGA
>CABHPR010139274.1:0-12094 GCA_902168415.1 Peromyscus melanophrys | reverse complement strand
CTGGAAGTTCACATCATACACCAAGACCCTCCCTCACCTCTGGAAGTAAGTTCACATCATACACCAAGACCCTCTCTCACCTGGGAGGCAGAGGGAGGGAGGAAGGCTGCTACAAGTACCCCGCCAGCCAGGCCGCACAGAGACTGCCCTGACGGGTGGGTACAGTGCGGCCGTAAGCATGAGGCGCTCAGAAGGCAGGCATGGTGGTATGCACCTGTAATCCCAACACCAGACATAGGAGGATCCCTGGGATCTGCCAGGAAGCTAGTCCAGCCAATCATTGAGCTGCAGGTACAGTGAGAGATTTTAAAAAAAAAAAAAGGGTGGAATGCTATCAGGGCTCAAGAAGCCTGACACATTAACCTTTAGTCTCCACAAGCACATGCACACATGTACAACATGTACACACACACACACACACACACACACACACACACACAAATATCCAAGGATTTACTCAAATATCACTTATTTAGGAAAGAAAGTCGGGGCTGGAGAGATGGCTCAGCAGCTAAGAGCTCTTGCAGAGGACTCAGGTTCAATTCCCAGAACCTGTATGTTGCTTCATAGATATGTGTAACTCAGTTCCTGAAGATCCACTGCATATGGTACACAATACATACAGACACACACCATACACATAAAATAAAAACAAATAACTAACTTTACAGCAAACACAAAACTGATCTAGTTAGGATAGTAGTTGAGAGACCTAAAATGGTCAGGCAGTGGTGGTACACATTTTTAATCTCAGAACTCAGGAAGCAGAGGCAGGTGGATCTCTGTGAGTTCAAAGCCAGCCTGGTCTACAGAGCTAGTTCCAGGCCAGCCACGACTACACAGAGAAACCCCATCTCATAAAAAAAAAAAAAAAGAAAAAAAAGAAAAAGAAAAAGAAAAAGACAGAGACCTAAAATGGCTCTCTTTGCTGCCAGACCTCCACCATCACGCACGCTCCTAGGAAGGGCCTGTCCCAGTCAGCACTGCCCTGCCTGTCCTACCGCTGTAGGGTCCCCACGTTAACATCTCACAACGATAAGGAACAGATTTACAAACTGTCCAAGGCAGGCCTGACTCCCTCCCAAACAGTTGTGATCAAGAGGGACCCACATGGTGTGGCACAGGTCTGTTTTGTGACTGGTAATAAAATCTTGAAAATCTTTAAATCCAAAGACCTTGCCCCTGACCTTCCTGTTTAGAAAGTGGTCGCTTCCAAAGCATCTAGAGAGAAACAGAAAGGATAAGGATGCCAAATTCTGCCTGATTCTGATAGAGCACAGAATTCACCCAACGGCTCATTACTGTAAGACTAAGCAGGCCCTCCCAACCAATTGGAAATATGAGTCATCCAAAGCCTCTGCTCTAGTGGCATAAATTCTCTTGTGTATACAAGCAATAAAATCATTTTAAATTAAAAAACAGAGAAAGAGAGAGACCTAAAATGGAGAAAGAGTGGAGGCTCAAAGGAGTGACTTGGGGACTAAACATTATTTTCCATAAATAACCTGACAGACTTTTTTTTTTTTACTGGCCAATCAGCATTTTATTTATCAACCAATCAGAGCAACACACATTCACAGCATACAGAACGACTTTCCACAGCACTTCCCCTTTTCTGTCTAATCAAAAAGGAAGGTTTAAACTTTTTTTTAAAAAAACAGGTTATAATTTAAAAGTCCAGGGTTATTTTAAACAGTAAAATATTTTCTCTGTAGAAAATAGTATAAATGATAACATTTCCTAATAAGCCCTTTTAAACCAAATGATAGCTGAATTATACATATAAATAGTGATGAGATTCTGGGATACAGAAGAGACCTATCTTCATCTGTCCTGACAGACATTTTTAAGATTTATTTCATGTGCATGGTGCCTACGGAAGTCAGATCAGCATATATTTTTAAAAGACCACTGTAAGACAAGTGGTGATGGGTCACACCTTTAATCCCAGCACTTGAGAGACAGAGACAGGCGGATCTCTGTGAGTTCGAGGCCAGCCTGGTCTACAGAGTGAGATCCAGGACAGGCACCAAAGCTACACAGAGAAACCCTGTATCAAAAAACAAACAAAAAAAAAGAGTACTTGTTCTTGCAGAGGACTTGGATTTGGTTCCCAGCACCTACATGGTAGCTCACAATCATCTGCACCCCATGACTAGGGAAGCCAATGCTTTCTTCTGGGCATCCACAGACATCAGGCATGGATATGGTTCACAGACATTCATGCAGACAAAACACTCGTTCATATAAAATAAATTTAAAAAAATTAAAACAATAGAAAACTTAAAAAATATTTATTAAGAAATAAATCTTAAAGATTACTATGATGTTTTTAGCTTGGGAAGATAAACAGAATGTAATATTTCTAGTATAGAGGAAACATGGCAAGAACATGTGAGAGACAGTTTTATTTGACATTAGATAAGCTACAACTTGCTACCATCTCCCCAGCCCCCAAGAGTTCGTGAACTATTTAGAAATATAAAATCTGTCAGGTATGATGGGTCATACCTGTAATAAAACACCTGAGAGACAAGAACACGGCTGCAAGTTCAAGGACAGGCCTGGGCTCTACAGTAAGATTCTGTCTCAAGCAAACAATAACATATAAATTTGCTGCATATAATATTCACACTGAACATATTTTTATTTGCCATATTACCCCTATTCCAAAGCAAAATTTCTTTATAATATTTCGCAGTGTTACCCTCACCTGATATTCATATACACAATGTTCTAAACCTATAAAGTACAACGAACTAAACTAGAGGCAGGGGTAGCAAAGGAAAAACCTGGAAGTCTGAGATACACTTTGGTAATCTTTATTACAAAGTTACTGTGCTGGCTAGTTTTATGATACAAGCTAAAGGAGGCAACCTCAATTAAGAAAATGCTTCCATAAGATGGGGCTGTAGGCCATTTTCTTGATTAGCTATTGATGGGGGAAGTGTTCAGCCCATTGTGGGTGGTGCCATCCCCGGGCTGGTGGTCCTGGGTTCTATAAGCAGGGAGGCTGTGTAAGCCATGGAGAGCAAGCCAGTAAGCAGCACCCTTCATGGTGTATCAGCTCCTGCCTCCAGGTCCCTACCCTGCTTTGAGTTCCTGTCCTGACTTCCTTTGGTGATGAACTGCAATGTGGAAATAAAAGCTAAATTAATCTTTTCCTGCCCAACTTGCTTTCTGGTCATGGTGGTTCATCACAGCAACAGAAACCCTAACTACAACAAGTTGGTACCAGGTTGTGGGGTATTGCTGAGACAGAACTGACCATGTTGTTTTGGGGAGGATTATGAAAGGACTTTGGAATTTTGTAAAAAAAAAAAAAAAAAAAGCCATTGAGTGTTCAGTGCTTGGTGAGCTGTTGTGTAGGAGCTTGGAAAGTAAGAATGTTGAACGCAGATGGAGGCCTGGCTTGTGAAGTTTCAGAGGGAAGTTTAAAGGCTCTATCAGGGGCATTTGTTATTTTGAATTAAGATTCTGTGGTTCTGGTTAGCTGGGGTTAAAGAATCAGCTGTGATTAACAAGATACCAGTACTACTAAATAGAAACCTTTGCTTTGCTGGGACACTCGAAGCTGGTCAGCTGGAGCTAAGAAATTCAAGATGATTAAGACGAGACCACCATCACTGAGGTGAAATCTTCTGGAAGTATTTAATGAAAGCACAGAGAACCTATGTTCCAGAGGTGGTGAAGATCGTACCTCGTGCTGGCAGCTGAACTTGGTAGTCTAAAAGTCACCCAGGTGGTACTACTTTTGAAGGCATGAAGGGGTCATCATGGAGAGCAGCTGAAGCTTGTTACTGTGAGAGGTCACAAGAGGCCACTGGTAAAGGTGCAGCCTCAGTGACTAATCAGGGAAGCTGAGGCTTGGCACCATGAAGAGAGCCTAGGAGAGGCTACTGGTGAAAGTGCAGCCCAGTTGCAGCAGGAGATCTCAGCATTCTGTAGATGCCAGGATCATGGATGACCACCAGGGACAGCAGCAGCAATGGAGCCAGCCGGAGCCTAGAAGGCAAGCTGTGTGTGTTGTAGAGGGCAGAGCTGGATAAGTGACCCAAGCCCCTTGGAAGAGCCCAGAAGATCATAAGTGAACCCCAGATACTGGACATTGAGTCACTTACACTTTTGGAGTTTAGCTTTGCTTTGTTCAGACTGTGACTGTGCCCTGATTCTTCCTCTTGAAATAAGAAAGTATTTAATTTATTTTTGATTTTATAGAAGCATACAGTTGAGAATTTAAACTTTTAAAAAAGGAGACTTAGGGGTTTTAAGAGAATTCAGATTTTAAAAGAGACTGGATATTTTTAAAGAGACAACTTTTAAAGTGTTTGAATATGTAAGGCTGTGGAATTTTTAAGTTAGTAAAATGTTTTGTATTGTGTTATCTTTATTAATGTGTAATTTTGGGGATGACAAGAAAGGAAAAGTTGTGGCTTAACAGTGATGTGTTTATGTGTCAAGCTGACAAGGGGTCAATTTGCCAGATAGTTTTATGTCACAACTTGACACAAGCTAGATTGAGAAAATGCTTCCAAATGATCCACTGTAGGGCATTATCTGAATAATGACTGATATTATAGAAATAATTATGAAATGATTTTAATAATGCATTATTAAATACATTATTAAATTAAATACAATATATAAGATCATAAATAAATCAAAATAAAATAAGAATAAGTGATTGATGGGGGAGGACCTAGCCCATTGTGAGTGTAGCCATCCTTGAGCTGGTGGTTCTGGGTTCTATAGGGAAACAGACTGAGCAAGCCATGATGAGCAAGCCAGTAAGCAGCTCCCCTCCATGGCCTCTAAATCAGCTCCTGCCTCCAGGTTCCTGCCCTGCTTGAGTTTCTGCCCTCACTGCTTTTGATTATGAGCTATTACAATAAACTGTAAGTGAAATAAACCCGGTCCTCCCCAAGTTGCTTTGGTCATGGTGTTTCATCACAGCACTAGTAACCCTGACCAAGACTTTGCTCTAGATTCCTTTCCCATTCCCAAACCTTTTAGATCTCTGCTTTGCTGAGCTGAAGATGGCTCAGTGAGTATGAGCAATCTCTGCTATTGCAGAGGACCAGAGTTCAGTTCCCAGTAGCCACACTGGGTGGTTCACAACCACCCATAACTCCAGTTCCAGAAGATCCAATGCCTCTGGTCTCAGAGGGCACACACACGTGTGCGCACACCAACACATACACATAATTAAAAATAATAAAAATAAAATTGGAAAATAACCCTTGACTTCTGCTCTATTCCATTCTCCTTCACCTAACATCCACTCTCTACTTTTTCCTACTTTTTCCTAGTCATCTTTCAAAAATAGTGACCACAAAGTACAAAGAAGTTCATATGTATTCAAGTTTCAAGTTAAAATGAAAGTCTCACTAGATCATGATTTCCCTGCATTATACTTTGGTCATATGTAACTTCTCAACTGTCAGTGGCACTAAGAGATTTTTGTGACGATGAAAACATTCTGTATCTAAGTATCCAACATGGAAACTCCTAGCCGACTACGCACTGGCAACTGTGACTGAGGTTCAGCATTTTGAATCTCATGTGGCTTACAGCGTAGCTCTGTAGTCACTTGGAAATCTGTCAGTCTTTGCCCCAAGTTCCTCTTGTGGTCAGCCCCCGCCCCATTCCTGTATCTATCAATGCCATATTAATTCAGCACAATGCACATCTTAAGCCTATTTATTTATGGCCCTCACCCCACAATGAAATATCTCTCTCCCTATATTTCACCAAATTTTTACTATAAGATTTTTTTTAAAAAAATAACACTCATGGCCGGGCGGTGGTGGCACACGCCTTTAATCCCAGCACTTGGGAGGCAGAGGCAGGCGGATCTCTGTGAGTTCGAGGCCAGCCTGGTCTACAAAGTGAGTTCCAGGACAACCAGGACTGTTACAGAGAAACCCTGTCTTGAAAAACAAAAAAATATCATTCATGGAACTCAAAATTCTTCAGCATCTGAAAGAATGGAAAGAATTCCAAACAGCATTCAAAATCAAAATATCAATCTCACTTATTTTTCTTATCTCATTATCTACAAAAATCCTTTGCTTCAGTCAAAAACATATGGCCATAGCTCCCACAAAGATTAATATTTGCTGTCTCTTTAGCTGTACTATGTTAACGCCCATAGTTGGCCTCCTACGTTTGTCTTTAAAACTCTTCTCCACCAATAAAAACAAGTCTCTCTTCTGACCACTGTTCTAACAAGTGTTTCCTGGCCACTTCTATACTATAAAGGATATTTATTACTCATTTAAATAGTTATATACTGAATGTTGACTTAATGCTTAATAGTTACTTAAATCTGTAATTGCTAACTTTTCATTTCTTTCAAACTTGGATCCCAAGCATATAGGGTGTATTACACAGTCCTAAAGTGGTTTCTCTGCAAACAACCCACACATTATTTATCCCCTGACAGTGCAACAAGAAACTGAGTTTCTGATAGTGTCTGATGGCTCCCTGGTTCTTCCTGCTTACTCTTCACACTTTAAAGTACTGTACCTTAGTCCACCAAGAAAACAGTAGTTTCTAGGTCCAAATCAGAGTCTCTCCCTGAGACACTAAAGGCTCCTTCCTCATAGTTCCTATTATGCCAGATAAAACCCATTTCTTGTTTTTTTTTTTTTTTTTTTTTTTTTTTTTTGGTTTTTCGAGACAGGGTTTCTCTGTGTAGCTTTGCACCTTTCCTGGAGCTCACTTGGTAGCCCAGGCTGGCCTCGAACTCACAGAGATCCGCCTGGCTCTGCCTCCCGAGTGCTGGGATTAAAGGTGTGCGCCACCAACGCCCGGCTAAAACCCATTTCTTAAAATGGTATCAATGAGGCAGACAGAGTAAAATGAAGGAATTGAGAAAGAAATTATCTGTGTAATCTACCCACAAACCACAAGAATGTCAGAGATAAAGAAAAGGAAATATTTTAATCAACTGAAAATTGGATATGTAAGCATCAATTTCTATCCTAACTATATAATTTAAAGTTTAGTTAAACCTTTTAAAAATATAGGATATTAGCCAGGCATGGGCCCATACGCCTTTAATCCCAGCATTGAGGAGACAAAGGCAGGTAGATCTCTTTGAGTTCCAGGCCAGCCTGGTCTACATAGTGAGACCCTGTCATAAATAAATAAACAAACAAATGGGTGAATGAATAAATGGATAAATAAGCCATTAAATAAATGGATATAAGCCGTTTCTCGTTGTATTTGATTATTATGTGTTTAAAAGATTCTTTTTTATCCAGATACATAAAAAATTTTAAAAAAATGTTTCTAATTAACTGATTTTTGAAACTATCGATTTGCATTTGTTTATTTTCGTGTTTTCCAGACCAGGTGCTGGTGCATATCCCTGGGTGGCCTAGAACTCACAGAGGCACTAGCCTGGCCTCAGACCAGGAGTGATCCTCATACCTTCCACCAAAACATGTGTCACCCCACTAAGCCACTATTTCACGTCACATAGTGTTAGCTAGAGTGGACTTTTAGTTCCACTCCCTAAACACTGTCCATTTAGCATGAATTAAACCAAGCACCAAACAACTTCTCTTCCACGTCCTTCTACACAGAAAACATAAAATGACTGACAAGTACTCTACCAGGCACAGTATAGGTGACTAACCAATTATTTTAATATCACAACCCAAAATCTAGAGCTGATCAAAGTAGAATGGAAAGGCCTTTTTTAAACCTCTGTATATAATAAAATAATGCAATGTTTTGAAATAGTCTCTATCTCAAACTATGTAGATCTACATTTCTTTCTTTTTTTAATTTTTTTATTATTACTTTTGAGACAGAGTTTCTGTGTATCCTAACTGTCCTGGAACTCACTCTGTAGACCAGGCTGGCCTTGAACTCACAGAGATCCGCCTGCCTCTGTCTCTTGAGTGCTGGGATTAAAGGCGTGCGCCACCACCACATTTCAAAACAGCAGAAGTTAAGGACATTGACTCTGACATGAACAACTGCTAAATTGAGTTCCTTCTCTTGAACTCATCTCAAAATAAACGAAACAATAACTAGCTGTGCTCATCTGAGGAGGAGTGGACAACAATCGGCTGGAACCAGGAGGCAATCTTTCCTAGGTTACGAAAGTACACCGACGCTTTGCAGGACACTCGGGGACTGCCCAGGTGATGACTGCACTGCGAACCCTAAACCATCTTCTTCCAGAACCCTGAGAAAGCAGAGCACCTATTTCTTGAATGAACTGTTTCTGTTCCCCCTCAGAAACCAAGAATTTTCCTAAAGTGAACAGTTAAGCCTTTTTTTTTTCTTTTTTTTTTTTTTTTGGTTTTTTGAGACATGGTTTCTCCGTGTAGTTTTGGTGCCTGTCCTGGAACTCACTCTGTAGACCAGGCTGGCCTCGAACTCACAGAAATCCACCTGCCTCTGCCTCCTGAGTGCTGATCCACCTGCCTCTGCCTCCCGAGTACTGGAAATAAAGGCGTGCGCCACCACCACCCGGCCAGTTAAGTCTCTTAAATATAGTATTTTTTATACTTTTAAGAAACTAAATGACACCTTTAATCCCAGCACTCGGGAGGCAGAGCCAGGCGGATCTCTGTGAGTTCAAGGCCAGCCTGGTCTCCAAAGCAAGTTCCAGGAAAGGCGCAAAGCTACACAGAGAAACCCTGTCTCGAAAAACCAAAAAAAAAAGAAAAAAAAGAAAAAGAAAAGAAAAGAAGAGAAGAGAAAAGAAAGAAAAGAAGGAAGGAATACCAAGGATAAGCAGAGTAGGGAACCAAAACAGGTCTCACCTAGCCTGGGTAGCAGTAACAGTGGAGAAATGGTAAATGGCTCAACCATGAAGGAATGAACATAAACCACTGAACTAAAGCCAAGTATGTGAATTTAGAGAGGAGGTTCTCAAGACCTTTAAGTGATCCAGTATCTAGTACCTAATGAAATGAATCGTGAGCTCAGTTCAGATATCCTGGAGGTCTGTCTCATTATGTCAGTATACAGTACAGAAGTAACATGTAGAATAAAAAGAATCCATTTCAGTTTCAGGCAAACAGGAATTATACTAAATTATCCTTTTACAAATATCTGAAATTGATCAAAACTGCTAACAGATTTGCTCTTTCCAGAAGCAAATATTAAACAAACCTATTATGCCTTACATGCTTACGATAAAATTTATTTTGTACTCAAATACCTTTTACACTAAACCATATTTACTTTATTCCATCTTTTAAAATGTGCTAGAATTCTTTTTTAACTTCATAAAGACAAACTCTAATAACAACAAAGAGTTCCTAAACCACCTATTTGACAAGATATACAATATAGATTTCACTAAGCAACATGAATATTTAATATAGATTATCCACAGTAATTATTAAAATCAAAGGAAAATTTTAAGAACTATACATAAGCTAATTAACACAGTTAGAAAGGTAAATGACTTTTTGAAAACCAGTTACACTGAAAAAAATAACCTAAGTTAAAAATCCCGCAACATCAACTTGTTGGGATAAATTCACTGGTTTTATATTTGACTTTGTTTTAAAGGAAGCCAGTATCTATGCATGCTATGTGTGCTTTGTGTATATTATTGATCACTGAGAAAAAAAAATTTCAATGACTTAAATTTGGCAATTCATTTCATTAGGAACCTGACCTAATTACCTGCAATGTATGCTTTAATTCACAAAGTCTACTTACCACATACTTTACAGCACTTATAAACTGGTTGTGGAAAAGCAGGTGCTGGGTTTCATCTTCTGGATTTGAAGCCGTATAAAGCATTCCACAGATATTACAGGACACTGCTCCAAATCTTTTGTGTCCTGCATCCTATTTATAAAAAACAAACAAAACGTTTTCTTCCTTGCCAAAGTAACTATTTCTGAACACAGCCTCCAAAACTATAAAGTGACTACAAAACATGAACTGCTTAATTTATGAGCAACGTTTAGATTTCTTACAAAAAATAAGTAATGAAGTCTAAAATCTGTGTGCAGTAAATCCGTGCTCTGACCTCCATGTGGACACCAGTGTTTTCTCTCTCTTAGTTATAATAAATTAAAAATGTATCTAAAAAAGCCACTGCACTGGCACAAGCCTCAAGCTCCAGCCCTGGAGTTCACTGGCCACAGCCTCACTGAGTTGATGAGCTCCACGTTCAGTGAGAGACCCTGCCTCAAAACTAAGGTGGGAAGACACTAACAACACCTTTATAGACTCTGTCCTTCACACATAGGCACTCATACATGCAACACATAAAAATTTTCCATTTTAATAACCTGTTGACTTGTTGAAGAGCTTACTACATTTAAAAGAACTGAGAAAATATATATCAATATAAACTTAGTCCAAAGGCACCAAATAATAAATAATCTCTACAGGAAAGCTAGTTTATATTTCATATTTAAAGTAATTGCAAACTAGAGAAAATAATGTATTGCAGACTCTCCTAGGACCCACGTGGAAGAAGAGGAGAATCAATTCCCAACAGGTGTCTACTGATTACCCCTGAGGCACCATGGCACAGGTATGTACTTGACAAGCACATGCATACATGCACACACACACACACACACAAAATGTAACTTAAATTTTTTTGTTTTTGTTTTTTTTGAGACAGGGTTTCTCTGTGTAGCTCTGGCTGTCCTGGAACTAGCTTCACAGACCAGGATGGCTGCAAACTCAGAGATCCACCTGCCTCTGCCTCCTGAGTGCTGTGATTAAATTTAAAGGTGTGTACCACCACCACCTGGCTGATAGTATCTGTTTTTTTTCACACTGTTAAACAATCTCCAACTTTTTTCATTGCAAAACTAAACTCTACACCCAAACAGTATCTTCCCATTCTCCCATCCCTCCAAATCTCTAGCAGTCACCATCCTACTTTCTTGGCACCTCCCAATGAGTAAAATCCCAAGGTCATTGTCTTTTTTGTGACTGACTTCCTTCACTCAACACGTGGTCCTCAAGGCTCATTCATGCTGCAGAGTGTAAGGATTTCTCTTTGTAAGGCTGACCTTACTAACCCTTGTGATTATACACTCATCTACCAATGGACTGCCAACTTTCTTCTATCCTTTGGCACTGTATAGATATGCTACACAAACATAGTTATTTGTACTAAGTTCCACGTCATTTTAAAATTTAAATAAATTTCTGGGAGGAGGTAGTGATCAAGCTACTCATCTAAGAAAGTAATAGAGCCAGATGGTGGTGGCGCACGCCTTTAATCCCAGCACTTGGGGGCAGAGGCAGGAGCCAGCCTGGTCTACAGAGTGAGTTCTAGGACAGCCAGGGCAACACAGAGAAACCCTGTCTCAAAAAACTAAAAAGAAAGAAAGAAATAGATGTTTTTTTTTAAAAAAAAAAAAAAAAGTGTAATTATTTGTTAAGAATAAAACCAGAAACAAGAAAACTGAAATATTATTTATTGTGGGAAGGGATTATAGTAATACCAGGAACACTTTCTATAATGAAACTTTACAATGACCACGAAAAAAATTAATTTGTATTTTAAGAACCTTGCACTGGATGGTGGCACACTCCTTTAATCCCAATACTCAAGAGGCAGAGGCAGGCAGATCTGATGCCAGCCTGGTCTATAGAGCAAATTCCAGGACAGCCAGGGCTACATAGTGAAACTCTGTCTCTGAATTTAAAAAAAAAGAACCTGACATAAAAAATTAATTTACAACAACACTTTACCAATAGCTAAGTTGTATACTTACTATGACAAGCTGTTTTTCATCCACTTTCTCTGATTCTTTCAGTTTCAAAGCCTTTGGAATTGTTATCTCCAAATGAGAATTACACTTCAGCTGAGAATGATTTGGTGGTATATCCCTTAAAAAAAAAAAAGAAAGAAAGAAAGAAAGAAATTATTGGGTATTATACATCCATATAAGGTCAATCATTAAAGACAAGAACACATTTCTATACAACAAATTTCAATTTAAGGAGGAAAAAGATAACCTTTCAAAGTGAGCTCTTCTTTGGAGATGTAATCCATGACAGAATACACGCACAAGGCCCTAGGCTAGGTTCAACACCCAGTATCAAATTTAAAAAGGAAATTATAAAAATCAAATAAACTGGG
>CABHPR010139273.1:11142-32684 GCA_902168415.1 Peromyscus melanophrys | reverse complement strand
TCTCTCTCTCTCTCTCTCTCTCTCTCTCTCTCTGTGTGCGTGTGTGGTGTGTGTGCATATGTAAGATGTAGTGAATAGACTGAAGGCCATTCACTGTAGAGAGGCACTGAAACATTGAAAAAAATCCTTACACACTGAAAACAATATGTAGGCATAGATTAATTATATTTGGTTGTGGCTTAGTATGCTGTTCTGAGTAAATGGTGTCAGAAAAACAATTTTCTCCATGTGAATCACCTGTAAATGGTTGATTAAGACAAAAGAGACCAAAATTCCTCATTCCATTCCAGTGTTGTTTTTGCTATGAGGTTCAACAAGCAGAAAGGATGGCCTTTGTTCAAAAGGACATATCAAAACTCTTCAGAAAAGCACCAGACCTACTTGTGGGTAAACAACACCAAGGGTCAGTTTCTTTACTTTATGAGTATACAGTGTCATATACAGTACAATATGACCATCTCATTAAATGTAGAAAGGGCCTTTGACAATCTAAACATCTTAGAGATATAGGAATAAAAGGGACATATCTCTACATAAAAAAGAGCAGCATACAGCAAGCCCACAACCAACATCATACTAAATAGAGAAAAACTTGAAACATTTCCACTCAATTTACAAATAAGCCAATAAGGATAGCCACTGTTCCTACTTCTGTTCAATATTGTGCTTGAAGTCTTGGCTAGAGCAATAAGACAAAGTGAAAAAAAAAGAGGATACAATTAGGAAAAGGAGAAGCCAAATTTACCTTATTTGTAGATGATATGATTTTATATATACAAGACCTTACAGACTCTACCAGGAAACTTCTACAGCTGATAAACATATTCAGCAAGGTACAGCATATACAACACACACACATACACACACACACACACACACACACACACACACACACACAAACACAAATCAGTAGTCTTTCTAAATACCAATAAAAAATATACCAAGAAACAGAGTAGAGAAACAATATCATTTACAATAGCTTCAAAGAAATCTTGCAATAAATCTAACAAAGGAAGTGTAAGATTTGTGTAATGAAACTTTATGACACTAACTAAAGGAACTGGAGAAGATACCAGAAGAAGGAAAGACCTTCCATTCTCATGGATTTGTTGAATTGATGTTGTGAAAATGGCAATCCAGTATGGAATCTATAAATTCAATGCAATTCCCATTGAAATTCCAATGTAATTCTTCACAAAGATCACAATGTAATCTTAAAATTCATATGAAAATGAAAAAGACCAAAGATAGCTAAACATAATCTTGAACAATAAAAACATAGGACATTAGCACCTCTGATTGCAAGATATATTACAGAGCTATGGTAATAAAAACATAATGGTATTGGCATCAAAACATACATATTGGTCAGTGGAATGGAATTGAATCTTCCCATTCTTAAGACTTAAGCACACTTTCCCACAGTCACATGGTTTTTGATTTTTAAAAAAGGCCAGAAGTATTTATTAGAGACAAGACAGAATCTTCAACAAATGGAGCTTGTCAAACTGGGTAGTTACATGTAAAAGAAGGAAGCTAGATTATTATCTCTCACACTGGACAAAACTCAACTCCAAGTGTGTCATAGACCATAAATCTGTTAGAGGAAAAAATAGGGAGTACCTTTCAATTTAAAGGATAAGGAAAGGATAGTAGACCAACAGTTGATACATGAAATCTCATTCAATTAAAAAGCTTCTATAAAGCAAAGGATACTATCATTCCAATGAAGAGGCAGCCTACAGAATGGGAATAAAATCTTTACCTGCTATACATCTCGTAAAGGGCTAGCATCTATAATATGAAAAGAATAAAAAAACTGAACACCAAGAAAACAAATAACCCAATTAAAACCTGGGGCATAGAACTAAACAGAGAGTTCTTTTTTTTTTAAAGACATACAAATGGCTGAGGATTATAACTTTAAAAAAAATTTCAACACTCTTAATAATAAGGAAAATACAACTAAAACTACTTTGAGATTTCATCTTATCCCAGTCAAAATGGCTAAGATTTAAAAACTGACAGCAAATGTTGACATGGATGTCAGGAGAGGGAAACATTTACTCATTACTGGTGGGAGTGCAAACTTGTGCAGCCATTATGGAAATCACTGTAGAAAGTTCTCAAAAAACTAGAATAGATCTACCCCAAGATACAGCTATACCAGTTCTGGGCATATTGCCAAGGGATTATACATCCTACTACAGAGATGTTTACTCATCTATGTTTGTTTTGTTCCTTCATTCATAAGAACCAGGAAATGGAAACTGCCTATATATTCATCAACAGATGAATGGATAATGAAAATGTGAGCATGTACAATGAAATAGTATTTACCTGCAAAAATGAAATTATGACATTTACAGGTTATTGGTTAGAGCTAATGCACCCCATTCCCTAAGACTCAGTGATCAGCCCAAAAGAGAGGTCAGGAAGATTGTAAGAGCCCAAAGGAATAACTGTCTGAAGTGACCTAGTATTTGCTAGACTTGACCCGGCCATTGTACACATAAACACGCAGAAGCTGTGAATGTATGTACAAGTCCTGTACCAGATCAAGGCAGTGCCATCTCCTTGCATGATTTCTAGGAACTTGGCCTGACTAGAACATGGTGAGGGAATGAAAAAGTAGACAAAGACATGGAGAGACAGAAATATCTGAACTTGGGTGCGTTGGGATTACTGATGGAGAAACCATAGCAATCTGGAAGCTCAGTGTTAATCCCACAGAGACAAGAAGAAAGACCACCAGCCCAAACTGGCCAAATTAAAGCAAGCTGTATTCATGTACCACCCCCCCCAAAACTGGCCAAATTAAAGCAAGCTGTATTCATGTACATGAGATCTGGTCAGCCTGAGCTGTCTCCCCTTAAGGGGAAGTTCAAGAGACCAGCCTCAAGTCAAATTTTCATGTGCTTTTAAAGGGTAAAACCATGAGAATCCTGAAAAACATGGTTACCGAAGCAAAATAAAGCAGTTAAAAAAGTCCTTCCTTGAAAAACATGTACAGAGCATTTCCAAGAACAAGGAACAGGTGGCCTAGGGTAGTAGGTTTACAGTAACCTAGGTCAGACTCCAGGTAATAGAAACTTAAGTTTTACAGTAACAAAATGGCTCCCAGGAACAAAATGGGGCTGGGCTGTTTTCTCACTCAGCCTATTTGTTATATAGGGTTCAACAGAAAGGTGGGGTTATTGTATACAGATACAGAAGGATGCAGGGCATTACATACAGACAAACAAGGAGGGAGGGTTTATGGTACAAGATGGATCAAGGAGGTAGGTTTAGCTAATCTTGGTTGAAGCAGTCTCTGCAGGGGAGAAGTCTTTAGACCATACTATTTGGAGTGGGGAGAAAGCTATGGTAGACACTTTTTATACACACTATCAACACTCACATACAGACCACCACTTCCCCAGGAAGGCTTTGCTATTTCTCTGAGCCTAGCTGGGGGAAGGCTCGGCTATTTCCACAAGTCTAGGGATGGCCGTCATCATGTCAACAGCACACATTCACTCAGGACTTAGGGATTCCTCTGCTCCCATTCCCTAGCTGAGAAGCAATTGCCAACTGGTGGTTACTGGGGGAAGAAGAGTCAGTTTTCTTCAAGCTATGGGCTCTGAGAGGCAATACACGGTCTATCAAATGATTCTACATCCATGCACATACAGGCAACAATGTGTGAACTCAGCGGTATTAAAACAAGAGAGAGAAAGAACACGCAATTTGGAGAGAAAGGTGTGAAGAGGAGTGGATGGAATGTGAATTTTATCAAAACACACCATATGGCTGTATGAAATTCTCAAACAGCAACAACCAACAAAAAAGAAGAAAGACTGTTAGCTCTGCGATAGGGCAGGCTGTGTGCAGGCTGGAGTTTGTAGGGCACAGATCAGGAAGGGAGTTTGGGGCTTCTGGTCTTTCATTATAAAAGTTGAGACACTGGAAGTGGGATTTGTTGTACGAGTCAGAAATTCACGGGGAAGGTTTGAGCTTTACAGATTTAGAAACAATCAAGATATTAAACATATTACAAACATGAAATTTGAAGAGCTCTCCCCAATTGTTTCAAGACATCAAAGAATCCTTCTTGGATGCAGTAACATGAGAAAGAGGAGGGAAAAGCAGAGAAACCACAAAAATGGAGGAGGTGAATCAGGAGAGTGTCGCGGTGTGTCAGACAAACGAAGTGATGCAGTGGGTGGTGTGGAAACTTTCAGATGCCTGACAGTTCAAGCAGGGTGAGAGCTAAAAAAATAAACACCAGTGTGAGCAACGTGGAGTCATCGGTGACCTTGACAAGCACAGTCTTAGAAGAGTTAGGAGAGCTGTCCCTTACAAGCCTGGAGGAAGAGGAATTGGAAGAGATTGAGAAGGGAGGGCTAATGAGACATCAAGAGAAAAATAGCTTTCTAAGGATTTTTGATGCAAATGCGATCAAAGGAATGGTGGAGGAAGATGGGGAGTAAAGGTGCTTTTTCTTTTAAGATACAGTGAGCCAAAATGCCATGTATATGCATGCTTGTGGTAACAAGGGGAAATAAAGTGACATATATGTGTAACGTGGGAGGGAAAGAAGAAACTTGCTAGAGCATTTTCCTGCAGGCATGTGGAGCTGCATGTACGAACTTTAAGTGTGTTAGAAGGCTTTATTTGGTAGCAGAAATAGTTTGCTTCAGGTAACCTGTAAGAAGAGAATTTAGCAGAAGGAATGTAGACAAACAGGTGAAGCGTTTTCTACAATAGGCTTCTTCTGGACATGGAATCTGTCACTCCCTCTCCACCTACAATCCAACACTTAGCAATATTCTCTGTTGTGACAGTAAACAAGAGAATATTGTAAAACTGATGCATGCTACCTTTTCACTGTGACACAGTTTAAACTATATCTCCACATGTGAGGCCTAGCTCGAATATATGGTTAGTATGGATAATACCTCACTTTCTGACAGAAAAACTAGTCAGTTACTAAGTGATCTAGTCACTTGCTACTTTTTACCTGAGCTCATCCATACAACCTATACTGATATCACAATTCACAGGCTGTTCCTCAGACTTTTGTATAAACAGCCTGTGAGGAAATACTTAGTGAATACATTCACAAGTCAAGTGAATTTCTAAGCCCCCAAACTAGCAAATCACCTCTTTTCATTTATTATATTAAAGACAATTAAAATTTAAAGTAGCAAAGTAAGTATTTAGACATGAGAATTGAGAACTAATTCAATGAGTTTTTTTTTAATTTAACAGCTTAAAATAAGACATATTCGTTAACACTCAGTTTACTGGACTCAGAAGTCTCGCTTGGGCTAAGACCAAGCTGTCAGCAGGGCTGTCCTTCCTGATGGCTCCAGGTAGGAAACCATTCTCAAGCTCATTCAGATTATTGGATTAATTCGGTTTCTTGTGTTTGTAGGGCTAAAGTTCCTGTTTTCTTGCAGGCCTTTGGTCAATGGTTGGTGTTTGCTCCCATGGTCCATGCACATCCCCTGCTTGTGCTTCCCATGGGGCCCTCTGCCAACACTCCCATATTCTGAATCTTTCTGATTTTGGCCAAAGAAAGTTCCTTGCTGTTTAGACTTGTGTGATTAGATTGGGCCACTGTAGATATTCCAGTAAATTCTTATAAAATTAATCATATTGACAAAGTCCTTTTGCCATATAATTTAAACACACACACACACACACACACACACACACACACAGAGAGAGAGAGAGAGAGAGAGAGAGAGAGAGAGAGAGAGAGAGAGAGAGAGAGAGAGAGAGAGAGAGACCAATTCGTATGGATTAGGGCATAGATGTCTTTAGGGAGGCTGTTCTTCCTACCAATATTTTATCTAAAAGACTCAAGGAATTTTCAACACACTATGCAGACAATGATATTCCTAATATCACTGTTCTACTTAGGAAAGCAAATAGAAGAGAGGCAAGCAATCACAATTTCCTAAATTTAATTCATTTGCTTGAGAGCTCTTCCCTTTCCTTCCCTGTTCCATTGGTGAAGTGATAACCCATAAAGGTCTGGTCAACAATTTATTAAAGTGTGCCATGAGAATAACATATTCATGAATATAGAAGAAAGTAGACGCCACGGCTGATCCAGCTGCTGTTGTCCTGCCGGTCTGCCCCAAGGGTGATGAGGACCAACCCCAAACCATGCTTCTCCTCCGCTTGCTCCTGCTCCGACCACCCAAGACAGAGAGCTCGCAACTCCTCTTCTCAGTTTTTATCCGGCCACTTATCTAGAGAAAACCATGCCCATAAGGCTAGTCACCCCAAATGTCATTGATTAAATGGGTCGAATTCCCACAACATATCCCTCTCTTTCTCTCCATCCCTTTTCATTCTACTCAGTTCCTGAAATTCTGTGGAACCGGGTGCCAGACAGTACTCTGAGCGCAACGGATGTGAAAATAGAACTCATTTCCTTAGCTCAGAAGCAGCTCATAGGTCGGTTGAGTCAACCTCCTAGGCATAATTTGCAACAACAGGGATAGTAATGAACATGAGCAGACAAAGAGATTGAGTTAGCATTATTAGGAGTGGCTTTATACCTCATGCTATCCCCAGTGCTAGGGTGGAACAACGGCGATTCTTACAGAGTAACAAGACTTCCTCAAGATTCTGAGCCGCCTTTGAGAAACAATTTTGTTCTTCACCTTACGTTCAACTGCCCGAATGAAAACTTTGTGGGCATTTCCTTGAAACTAAAAAGGAAAACACTTCAGAGTTGACATAAGCCCGCTTGCCTTTCTATAACATAACCTTACAAGGTCAAATAAAAGCCTATAAAAATCAAGGCTGCGAGTCACGATTGATGGGGGCGGGGCTGAGCTGGCAGGCTGGCCTGGGGCCTGCCCATATGTCTAAGTCCTTGTGGGACAGTCTCCACTCTGGCAGTTGCTCTGTCTGCACGCTGCAGAAGGCTGATGCACGAATTGGCAGGGCTCTAAATATTCAAATGGCAGCAGTTTGCTACAGGATACTGGCCCTGTTCTCTATAGTGGAAAAGAAAAGATTCTGTCTTGTTAGTTTAGTGAAGTCAAATTTACTGTTCAGTGGGCTACTGGGAACATTTTTGTGTTGGTCCATTCATCCTAAAACTGTATTCTAGAGAAGTTTTTCCAAAAAAAAAAATCACTTGGTAAGCTCAATTTTTATTTGTTTGCATATTTATTTGTATATATGCATATTTGTGGGATAGGATTTCATTTCATCAGGCTGCTCTCAAATTCACAATCCTCCTGACTCAGTCTTCTGAGTAGTAGGATTACTGGAATGTTTAACTTTAATTTTATTGAACTTCATAACAAAATTACCTAAAACACAAAAATGTACCCAATAACAAAATAAAATAATCAAACCTAGATAGAAAGGGTAGAAAATAAAAAGTTAAATCATTTGCTCTATTTTTCTACCTGTAAAAATCATATTACATAATACTCATTTTTCATTATTTCAGCAATATTAAGGATTTACTTTCCTGTGGCTCCTTCTGTAACTAAATACAAACTGTTATGCCAATACTTGTGAACAACTTTAAATACATTATTTATGTTTGAGGTCTTTTAAAAATATAGAGTTTACCAGTCACACTTCCCCTACTAGAAGTTGATTTAGTAGGTCTATCCTGGGCTTAGAACTCCCAATTTTTCTAAAGGTCTGTTGCGGTTATTTTGTTCTACCAGAGTGAAGTATAATCTAATCAGAAGGATGGTAAGGATGATAACAACTGGGCCACTATAGCAGTATTTGCTTGGCCAGCAAGACCATGCTTGGCGTTTTGATCCCAGTGCTGGTGGATTCCACAACATAGAAGCTTCTCTTCACATAGGAAACATCTTACCTTGTGTGCATGGCTTTTCTTTCTCTCCTCACAGTTCCCCTGCCCCTCAAAAATAAATCTTACTGTCAACTCCATGTTCCCTGCTTTTATCCTGGGAGTCAGTGAGTTGAACTAATTGGTGCCTCAGTCCATTGTCCTGAGAAAATGCATGCAGGGAAAGGTCATTAAAATTGCAGAGGGCGAGTTCTCAAAACAGACGATCAGAATTTTCTGGGAAAGTGTATAATCTTATGATCAATTAATAGAATGCATATTCTCAATAGTTGGAAACTCAGAATATTGATTTAACATAGCAATTTATATTTAGTAAAAATTACTCATCACACCAGGGAGCAAAAATCCCCTGTGCATAGTTCTGCCTGCCAAAGCATTTAATGCAGCTTTAGTTGTTTATAACAAGGATGCGCTGAGTCCTCAAGTAAGCTCCTCCTAAATAGGACATGCTAAATCACGAGGCTTTCAGGGTGGTAGACAGCGCCATTTGAGAGACAACCTCCAACAGGACAATCTGCTTGTTAATAATTATATGTTCTGATGTTAAACCTCTTTATTACCCATATTTCTAATACAGTTTTCCACACTGTGTTCTGGATTACAAAGTGTCCTAAGTCATACCATATCTTAATATGTTGTTTACTTCGAACTTATCTTTCAGGAGAATTTAAGTCTTCTCCTATGAGAAGACTTGTTATTTTAATTTTTAATAAAAGATCCTCAGTGCAGTTATCCCTAGGAATCCAGGCAGATAAAAACAAATGAAGATATGTAAGGGGGCACCTTTTCCCTACACCAGCTTCTCTGACTTAGAAAGCAGCAGCAGATTTTCCTGAGACCAGATACGCTGTCTTGGGGTTTGTGTTGGACCCTTCTCTCCATATTGCCTTTGTTGCAACACCCATATTTTGCTAAGAACTGCAACATCTCCTTTCGGGTAACATTAACAGTGAACAACAGGAAATTAAAAAATTAACAATACCATATGCAAGGTCATTGAAATAATAAAATATTATGAGATTAATTTAACAAAACAGACACACTATCAACTCAAAGCAAACTTGTCTTAAAAGAGCAGATGGGCCGGGCGGTGGTGGCGCACGCCTTTAATCTCAGCACTCGGGAGGCAGAGCCAGGCGGATCTCTGTGAGTTCGAGGCCAGCCTGGTCTACAGAGCGAGATCCAGGAAAGGCGCAAAACTACACAGAGAAACCCTATCTTGAAAAACCCCAAAAAACAACAAAAAAAAATAAAAAGGAGAAGATGAACATTTTTAAAACTTAATTTTCTATAAGAAAATATAGTACTAGGAAATTTCAATATTGTTAAGGTGTCCATTTCCCTACCTACTTTGTGTGCATGTACACATGTAGGCGTTTCTGTGAATGCACATGCATGTAAAACTCTTGTGTATCTGTGTCTTTGCATGTATGCAAAAGAGTATGTTCTTGAACTGGTACACATACATGTGTGTATGAGTGTCTTTGTGTGGGCATGTTTGTGTGTTCACATGCATAGTTTGGGGGTTATATGTGTATGTGTGCCTCTGTGAATATATGTGAATGTGTGTTTGTGTGTCTGTGTGTGTGTGTGTACATTTGAGGTTAGACCCATGTGTACCTGTGCATTTATTCATGTGTGAATGTAAGTTCATGAGATTGCATGCATGTCTGTGTGCATGAGTCAGTATGTGATGTGTCTACTTCATGTGTATATGTGTGTATGTGGCTGTGTATACATGTGCATGCATATGTATTTGTGAATCTGTGTAGCAGTGTTCAGGAATATATCTGCATGCACATGTTTATATCCATGTGTGCATATGAAAGCATATGTGAGTCTATGCATGTGTGCATGTGTAGGTTTGTGTGCTATTATGTGTATGTGTTTGAATGTATCTATGGGTGTGTGTAACTGTGTATGTATGTATATACATATATATGCATCATGTATGTATGAGTGTATATGTATTTGTGAGTATGAATAAGAATGTATAAGCTTACATGGATTCATGTGTGCCTATGTATGCTATTAGGTATATGTATACATGTGTATGAATATGGACATGAGTGTGTTAGTGTGTAAGAGTGTGAATGAATGCATGTGATTTTGTAGGAAAATGTGGGTGTTTTGTGTGTAAGAGTATGAGAAAATATGCCGAGTAATTGCATAAGTGTATGAGTGTGTGAGAATGAGAGTATGCATGTGAGTGTGTGAGAGTGTGTGCAATTATAAGTGTATGATATGTCTGAGTGTGTACATGTAACATGTAGATTGTGCATGTTTCAATATATCTGTATATGTTTGTGTGTGAGAGTGGATGTTTTTGTGAACACGTATGGGCATTCATGTATAGTTTGTGTGCATGTATGCATTGGGGGTGTTTGCCACATATGTGTGTTGTGCATGAATGTGCATTTGTGAGTGTATATGTGTGCAGGGATGATGTCCATGAGAGTGAACGCTTGTGAATATGCACATACAATGTTCATGTGTCCTACAGTATTCAAGACAGAACAGGATTAGTAAACTAAGAGACAGAGAAATTGACATAGAGTGTCTTCAAATAGATTCACATACATGTGATGAAGTTATTTTCCACAAAGCTGCAAAGTGATTCAATGACAGAAAAAGGCATTTTACAAATGGTGCAAGAAAAACTTTATAATTACTAAAAGAACACTTTAACTTTTGTCTTATAACATTCTCAAAATGATGAAAAATATAAAAAATAAAGGATAAAGTTATAAGCCTTCTAAGACAAAGCATAGTTAAGTATTTTCATGAACTTGAAGTAGGCTAAGATTTCATATGTCATTGATGTAATCACAATTAACTTTATTAAAATGAAATAACTTCTTTTTTTTTGGTTTTCCGAGACAGGGTTTCTCTGTGTAGCTTTGCGCCTTTCCTGGAACTCGCTCTGTAGCCCAGGCTGGCCTTGAACTCACAGAGATCCGCCTGCCTCTGCCTCCCGAGTGCTGGGATTAAAGGCGTGAGTCACCACCGCCCGGCTGAAATAACTTCTAATCATAAGATACCATTAAGAAAAGAACTAGATAAGCAGTAAGGTGAGGAAACTAGAAATGACGAATTAATCTGAGAAAGGCTTGTGTCTCCAACATATAAAGAATTTTTACAACTCAATAATAGTGAGGCCTATATAAAATAAATGAAACATTTATGGGAACACTTACTTAGTTGTAAGTGTTTAGTGTACTTAATAAGCCCACTAAAATGCTCAACATTGGAGCTGGAGAGATGTGGGTAAGAGTATTCACTGCCCTTCCAAAAGACCTCAGTATGGTGTCCAGCAACCATATCAAGGAGCTCACATCAGCCTCTAACTCTAGCTCCAGAAGATCCAACAATGTCTTCAGACATCTGAGGACACATCCATGTGGCACACACATATACGCATAAGTATATCTGAAACAAATCTTCAGAAATGCTTAATATTATTAACCATCAGGGAAATGCAACATACAAGTCACTTTTTAAAAAGGTCAAAAATATCAAGCAGATATTGTGCTCTGGAATTTTCCATGCATGGCTTGTGGGAGTGAAATCAAGTAAAATTACCTTGCAAAATTGTTTGATGATTTTTCAAGAGTTAAACATATATGTATTCTATGACCTACAGTTATAGACTTTAGTATTTACCCAAAAGGACAGTAAACATCCACCCACAGAATCATCATTCTGTAATGTTTAGTACTACTTTATTATATTTTACCAAGATGAAAAAAAAATTTGAACAGTGGTTAAAGCCAAATGATACTATAGTATAATGAAGTAAAAATAAAGAGAAAAGAATTACTCACATGCAGGAACACACACACACACACACACACACACACACACACACACACACACAAATGTCATAAGTCTCAGAGTATCATAAGTTCAGAGAAACTAGAAACAATATATTATTAATTGATGTTAATCTTTATAAGAAGTTTAGAATAGTCAAAAATAACTTATGATACTAGAAATAAATGGGTGGTGTCCTCTAGAGAAGCAGGGAGTCATATTACAGGGGGTAGGAGAGGATTTCAGTCATGGTGGAATTGTTGCACATCCAGAGAAGGATGCAGTTTGCATAGGTGAACTAATTTGTTACATTGAACAAGTTTTGCACTTAAAATTTGTACATTCATTGAGTGTAAAGTAAAACCTAAGTCATTAGAAAATACCTTCCAGATTTATCTATTACTGCCTATGACCTTAGTTCAGGCTTTGAATGCTCACACATATCTTATGTAAGAAGTGAGTAGTCTTTAGGCACAGAATTGTATCTCAGAAGAGGTGCAGTGTGGTCAGCTTCCCCAAACTCCTGTGAACTTCTGCAACTTTCCCACAGTGATGGGCTTTAACCTTGCACCAGCTTAACTAAACTCTTTCCTCCTTAGCTTGCTTTTGTCAAAGTATTTTATCCTGGTAGCATGTAAAGAAACTGAAACACCATCTGTACCATACAACTTTTTAAAACAAAGACAGAAACAAGTGCCAGTTAAATGCAATTCAATGGCATAGTTCACCCATAATCTCTGTGTATCACTGCTATCTGGTGATATAACTCTTCCCCCATTCACTTGGGATTCTGGCATCTGCTTTAACATGTCTAGTCCCATCATCATCCCATGTCTTTGTCCATGCAGTTTTCATTCTGTACCTTGGTTTTCATTTCCTTTCCACCTCTGCAGTTCAGTCATATTCTCATGACAGACCCAGTCACCGTCTGCTTCTATTTTATTGATAGCCTTATTAAAATATGGTTCACATGTCAAAAATCCACTTTATTTATTTATTGTATGGGTGGCAGGAAACTTTATTTAAAGCAAAGTGAAAGTAATAGAACAGGCCAGAAACATGCTTTCATGAACGGCAGCAGGGCACGGGAGGAAAGGCATTCAGAAGACAAGCACAGCTGCTCAAAGGACATGATACAACGGTCTTTACACATAGGGGTGTGTAGCCGGCATCACAGTTTTGAGCTGTTTCCATCATTTTGGATGTGTGTGTGTGTGTGTGTGTGTGTGTGTGTGTGTGTGTGTGTGTCTGAGAAATAATTTTACATTTATTTATTTATTGCTTTGTTGGGAAAGACTACACATGCCCTCATGTGAGTGTGGAGGTCAGAGGACAAGTTGCTGGAGTTGGCTTGGTTCTCTTGTAACACGGGGGTTCAGGCTTGGTGGCAAGTAACTTTATCTGCTGAGCCATTTCACAGGCCCTACTGTCATCCTTCTAACCTCACAACTCCCTGCTTCACAGCCTTAAGCATCTGCGAACTCACATTCTATTTCTATAGATTTTTCTTATTCTTGACATTCACATGAGTGGACTCATGTAATACATGGTCTTTTGTGATTAGCTTCTTTTTTGTACAACTTAAGTTACACTGTCTAGCTTGACTATATTTTGTTTATCTACTCACCTTTGACAGAGGTTTAGGTTGTTTGTACTTTTTGGATGTTGTGATTACTACTATAACTATGAATATATACACTCCTGTGTTTATGGATGTATGATATCATTTCTCTTAGGTATTGTCTTAGTTACCTTTTTATTGCTGTAAAGCGACACCATGACAAAGGAAACTTACAGAAGAAAGCATTTAACAGGGAGATTGCTTTCAGTGTCAGAGGGAGAGTCCATGACCATCATGATGAGGATCAAGGCAGCAAGCAGGCTAGCATAACATTGGAGCAGTAACTGAGAGATTACATCCTATCCATGAGTTGGGGACAGAGAGCAAGAGACTGGCCTTGGTGTGGGCTTTTGAAATCTTAAAGCCCACCCTCATTGACACACCTCCTCCAACAAGGCCACATCTACTAATCCTTCCCAAAACAGTTCCACCGACTAGGAATCAAGCATTTAAATATATGAGCCTTTGGGAGCGACACTTATTTAAACCACAACAGGTATTTCCTTATGAACTCTATATGTCTTTATGTGTTGTTTGCTTCTAAGTTTCTTTGTTTCTTATTCTCTTGACAAATGAGACTTGTTTTTCTCTTATTCAATATATAAAATCCAATTTTATTTTCTTCCCAAACTGTGTTCTTTCTATACCTGTTTCCTTACCTATTGGTACCATGGCTTATTGCTCCAATAATGTATCTGAAACAACTATTAAATATCTTTTTTTTAGCACAACCTGAAGACCTAGTTTTGGTTTAATATTGAACAGTCTGTTATTAAAAAACTTCCAGGTTTGGTATCATTAAATTTTTCTAGTTAAGAATCTCAGCTTAAAGACTAAATGGCACCCAAGACATGCCTAATGATGTTTAATCTTTATTGTCAACTTACTTTTAAAATTACCTAGGAGATTGTTGAGGCATGTCCTGGGTGTGTCCAGAGAAGTTGAACTGAGGAGAAAGATCCACTTTGAATGTGGCAGGACAATCCTGTGGGATGGGGAGCTGGAATGAATACAAATGGGGAAAGAGAAAGCTCCTTAACCATGACCCATCTCCTTTTCTATTTCCTAGCCCATAGTGACCTGAACTGCTCTGTCTCACAGCCTCTGAGCTGTCTGTAGTGGGTAATTTGGTCCTACAGCCAATGTTCCCATACCCTAGCCTCCATCAGAGTCTGGTGTATGTCCTAGAACTCTCTGCTGTGCCATTCTGCTTGCCTTCTCTACACTTACCTGTAGCACACTGCTTCAGACTGCTAATAAAAACAGGAATGTCTATTGCACTTGAGTATTTTCAGTTAAGTCCTATTCTTCATAACAATTTGCTTACCTTAAATTATACATTTTTTGCTTTCTTTAATTTTAACATAAATTGTGGTATTTATTTATTTTATTTTCACTTTTGAGACAGGGTTTCTCTGTGTAGCCTTGGCTGTCCTAGAGCTCACTCTATAGACCAGGATGCCCTTGAACTCACAGGGATCTACCTGTCTTTGTCTTCCGAGTGTTGGTATTAAAGGCATGCTTTACTACCACCCAACTTTAAGTTGTTTTAAAGTGGGATAGTGTGTGATTCTTGGAGCTAATGCCATAGATACTCTATTATTCCTGATGATATGTTTGTTTATAGACTTGATACTTGTTATATATTTGATTGATCTATATGCCACCCTGACATTGTTTATCTTTTATTCATTAGTATTGAAAAAGCTACAATGTTCTTCTCTCTCTCTCTCTCTCTCTCTCTCTCTCTCTCTCTCTCTCTCTCTCACACACACACACACACACACACACACACACACACACACACACAGCATCAACCTTAGGGAAACAGCAGCTGGATGAGCCAAATGATTTCCGTGGCTCTCACAAGAAGTCTTGCTGCACTGATGGAGGACACACTATTTCCTTATTTTAATTATGGACCAATCAAATGATCTTGACATCTTAAGTCTTGCAAAATTTTCACTGGCCTTCTGTTAAGATATATACAAGTGTATTATTCAAGTATATGACTCTACTTGGCATATGACTATAACTTTGAGTAAGTTTACCAAACAAAAATGATAAATTTACCTTATTCATGCTTATTATAACCACGATGTCAATGCAGTTTTTGTAGTTTCTCCACGACTGATGCTTCTCTCCAGGATTATTTCAGTGCTGCTTTACTTTAAAAATGTCTTTAAAGTAGAATATGAGCATCAACAATTTGTGAAGCCCTCTTGTCATTTTGCTTATGTCCTTTGAAGTTTACTCCAAAAGGCAGAGATGTGTACTAGAAATACCAAACTGAGTGTCAGAAAATGGAGGGCTTGTACCTGGCTGTGACACTCACTCTATTCAGACTCCTGTAAACTGCTGACCATTCACTTTCCTTTCTCTTTCTTGGTTTCATAATAGAACTTCTTATGGTTCTGATGAGGAACTAATATTTTTGAAGAGCCTGGGACACCCTTTGTAGTTCTTTATTGACTGTGGATCAAGTCCCGTTTTTTCCTTGACTGGCTTAACATAATTTGTCAATGATTTGCATATCAAATCAATTTGGCAGAATTGTGGTTCTGCAGATACGGTATCACATTGAGCATTTGTCTTTTGGATTTGGTTCATGCACTATTTAAAGACCAAAGTGTAATTTGTTGATGACATTACGTGTATGGAAGCTAAATTTTAACACATTCAACGTTTCTTTTTGTATCAGAGGTGTTTTGCCTTGAGACTTTGGGTGTTGAGAGAGACACATGAATCCATACTCTCTCTTTAACACCAGGAAGGGCTGTTGTGATCTGTGTTAGTTAGTTAGACATATTTTTAAATTTCTGCATTTATAGGGAAATATAACTTCAAGAGAACAATGCAGCAGAAATTGAGAAACAATTTTTAATAACATTTATATATTCAGAGCAATATATTTGTTTTCCTTTAAGAACTTAAAACTTTTGTTCTTTGTATTTCTAAGAAGGCACTTTCAGTCAAAGAGGGATGATACTGTGCAGTTGGATTCCCCCATTCAAATCTGCTTTCTTTTTTTCAACCCTAGATTCTTATTTTGCTCTCAGACTTTGTGTTTACTTGTTTTCTGTTGCTGTAACACAATATGAAGCCTGTGTAAGGTACAAGTTTCTATACCAGGAAAGAAAGAGGGTCACAGTAGACCAGGAAATTGAAGAGATTTTGAATAGTCATATGGATACATGACATACTATATTCACTTAGCATGAAGTCCCCTAGGCAGACAGCCACCAGTAGGCACTTACTGGCATATCTGAGCCACGCACAAATATCCATGGGCAGACATGTAGACCAGCATACAAACTGCAGGTGCTGTGTAAGTACACAGGCCTGCAAGAGATGCACACAGGCAGGCAGCAAGAGTGCAGGTGAAGGCTCCCCCTTATCATCTAATCTCAGGCCATATTTAGACAGGATCATACAAAAGTGTCATTTTGAAAAAAAAGTTGTAAAACAGATTATGTTATCATTTACTTTTGGGTTCCCTGATATCTGGTGTTAGCCATTTTTTCTCATGATGTATAGCCTTCCCTCCTTTCCTACTTCTCCTGATGTCTAGTGTTAGCCCATGCCTGTTCCCCATAGCTGAATACTTATAAATTAAAAAAAGCTCATAGTTTGGTGACTGAAAGTCAAATATTGAATGGTCCCATCTGTTTTGCTTTTGTGAAGAGCACCATGGCTGCTCACAAGATAGCGGAGAAGGAGGATGAGCATGGCTTCATGGCAAAAGGACACCATGAGATTACAGGAAGCCAAGTCATTTGGGATCTAGTCTTGTTCTTTTGGAAACCACCTACTCTAGCAGGAACTAAGCAGGGTTCCCAAAGAAGCACAGTCATGCCTCCCAGCCCAGCCTTCCCAGTGATTGGCTCACCTCTCCCAAGGCCCCACCTCCTAACAGTTCACTTTAGTATTGCTACCCTGGGGACACAACTTCCAGCACATGGACTTACAGTGGACACAGTCCAGCCACATCCAAGCCAGTGAACCCTCAACTGACCGCAAACTGGTTCTGCTCCTGTCTGCTTGACTGAAATCTTCCTGAGAAAGCGGCCTATAATTTCCAAATTGATAACCAGGAACACCTACCTGCCAGTCTTGATTCTATCATGTAGCCACTGCTTACATTTCACACTAGTTGTAATCATAGAAACTGTACATAGTAATTTTCGTAAATTGTCTATGTTTTATGGTTGCTTTCGCTGCTGTCTTGATGGTTTTAGTAGATTTTCCTCTCTACCTAGCTTATTTTCATTTATTTTCTACAAACTGTCACCATCACCCTGCGGTTTTTCTGAGGGTCCTCTCTCTTGAGATGACCCCAGTTTTAACTATGGCCTGAGACTATTAAAGAATTTGACACCTCTCCCCACCGCTTTTTTTTTTTTTCACTGAGATACTACCTCTTATCTACTTGGGAGGTTTGATAGGACCCACTTGGGGTTTCTGAGCTACTTAGAACACATTCTCTCTGAGTCCTTCTGCTACCCTGCTAGGCACCTCCTTTCCCCCCGTTTCTTTCTTATCTCTCATCACATGCCTTTTACCTTACGTGGAGTGTTGGCACACCCAGCTGTTAAAATTACATATCCAAACGTGGCCAACATGACCAGAGTGAAGTGTTCTGTGAATTCTAGAAAGTTTATTTTTCTGATACAAGAATTACCTGTTCCCCTATTTTCTCCCTTTTTAAAGCCTAGAATCAACACTGAAAGTTTAATTGTCCCTTTGCAATAATTAAGTGGCCATAAGGATAAGAACCATTCCATAAGGGTGGGAGGCCAGAAAGACAGAAGCAGCTTGATCCATTGTTATAGCAGCCTTCTATTCCTGGATTATTTAGACATAATTTTAGTTGTGAGAAAAAGATCTCAAAATAATAGTGGTAAAGCAAGATAGAAGTTTATTCCCTTTACATGTAAAAATGTCCAAGAATAAATAAGCCAGACAATGGTCTCTCTATCCTTAGTTATTATCTTCCTTTTATTGCTATGTATTACTTCAGAACAAAAAGCTCAGCAAGCCATATAATACAGCCATCACATCCACATTTAATTTAATGTCTAGGAAGAAGGACCAGAAAAGACACGACGTTTCCCTTTAAAAAACACTTGCAACAAGTTACATAGGGGACTTCTATGTATGTCCTTAGCCAGATTAGTCATGCATCATACTTAAGTGTTAAGTTCAGCTAGAAATGAACGCTAGAGTGAAGAAATAATGTGACAGACAGGGAGAGTAGCCGGCTGTTTCTGTTCCAACTGGTCCCCCGGGACTTCTGGACACATTACAAAGAATTCTGGACTTCACTACATCTCTTTAATTAGGATTCAGTTACATGCAGCCAAGTGAGACCTCTAAGTGATAATTAGGACTCAAGGAAAGGTACTGAAAGTAACAAAGGAAAACCGTGACTTATGGGAAGAAGACACTGAACAGTATGGACTTAGGTTGACACTCAAAAATTGGTGATGATTCTAGGAGGGATACCACAGGTTCGCCTGGGCTACAGGATCAGGAAAATGAAAGAGAAATCTGTGCTATTGGGCTGTGTATCCGTTTTCTCTTACTCTCACCAGCCCATCCTTCAAGCATTGAGGGGAGAGTTAAAAAACTTGAAAAATCCAAACATCATACAACAAGGCAAACACGTAAATTATGGTACGTGCAACTTCGGAGCAGTCAAAGTTGAGGACTGCAGCTATATGAGGTAGTAAGAGAGAATGGTCAGTGGGGGACAATTCCTGAAGGCCTCATCCTGTCTGATATTGTTCTTTTCATGTGAAAACAAACCCAAGCAGACTGAAACATACTGTTCTGGTACATGCAACCCCATGACAAACTTTTTTAACAAAATATTGATACTAATAACACAAAATTCAGCTTGCTATTAACCTCTATGAAGAAGAGAAAAGGGATGGAAGTAGGCAGGAACAGACATGTGATTTAATTACAAGGGAAGGTATATGTTTTCAACTTGAATGGTTTAGGTTTACACTTTAAACTCACATGTCAAACTCTTTTGTATCAAGTAAAACATAATAAACCCCTATTTTATGTGTTGGTCTGAAACAGTGCCTCAGATCAACCAACAATATGTTGAGTTGCATAGGTTGGTCATAGGTTATGCCTGTGGGCCTGGCAGAATTGCTAATCGAGTGACAACTGGCATTTTCAAATCAGCCCAACATAAACACTAAGTTACAGATTTCCTTAGTATTAAACCTAGAAGATATGCATAATGGCGTTTGTGTTATGCTTCAGCTCTTGTTGCATGATCTATTTAAAAATGTGTTCATTTAAGTTTAGAAGAAAATAATCATTTCTAACATACATTGTTTCAAAAAGAACATGACATGTAAAGCCAGATACTTGGGAAGCAAGGCCACCTTACAGACTGATGTAGTGACATGTGTGAAGCAGGAATCAGAAGGTTGGAAGACAGGGTGGGAATATTTTTTCCTTGTAAATGTTTTGCTCTGTCCATGCATTATCGGTTTGGAGCACTGACTTGAAAGAGCACAACTATTCACAGTGCAGTGTGCCCCATGCCATGCTAACTGTAACTACACTAGCTCAGCTTCTCAGATCCTCCCTTTGTGCAGGAAGCCACTGTAAACACTGTAGATGCATTAGATCTCAAAGTGTAAATATGAGGGAAGCCAGCTGTACTGTCCGATGTCCTGTCCAAAGATGTCTGACTCCAAGTTACTTATTCTTGCAGACTTATTCTTACTCTATTCTATTTCTACTATTCTTACTCCTTCTCTTTCTAAAGTGTCACATAATTTACCTGCCTTTCTGTAAGCAGACATAGCAGAAAATATTCTAAATCAAAAGTGCTGAATGCTTCTCCTTGCTCAGTTTCCTTTTACCTATGTAAACCTGCTCCCCTGAGGGCCTGGGTTTCCTCTTATAAAAAGGAGCAGCACCTTGAAATAAAGTACAAGAAGACTAGGAACCAGAATGCATCACAGCAATTCTGAGTGACTATCACTATGAATGACCTAGTGTAACATTTCAATTAGTAAAGCTATAAGTCAGTAGAGAGGCTGTAACTGGAAACAGTTTGAAGACCGCGTCTGCGAGCAGCCCGGTTGGTTGGCATTTCCTCTCTCCTTGTTGCTTTGCATAGTCGATGGTTTCATGCATAGCAACAGCCTTGCAACAGATCAGCAAGAACATAATGAGCACACTTTCAGCAGGAAATGTTAAATCATCCATATCTGTTGTCATGGGCTGAGTCTCCACTAATTCAGGGGTTGGCTTTCTCATTTGAAAGGGAGGAAAATGATGTTACGTTGTTTACTGTACATGAATAAATTGAACACTTGGTGATAAAGTGGAACATAATTTATGTATTTTTTTCTCCCCTTAAAAGAGAATCCTGGCAATACTGCCACAGAATTTGCTTAGCTTTACTCTGCTTCTGGATAATCTGCTTCTTTAATCTAAAAGAATCTGTGGAAAATGCTGTCATAGAACAACAAAAGTCCTTACCAGAAATTAAATGGAAAATGGGAAAACAATTTTATTGATTAGAATAAGTATCATCCATGAAAAATAAATGCAAAATTCTAGAAGGCTTATCAAAGCAAAACCTCCAATTGTCATGTCTTGTACTGCCAGAATGCTTGTAGAAATGAGGGAAAGGCAAAAATATACAGCTTTCTTATTTTTATAGCCTTGTAAAGGTACCTGGCACATTTGTCTGTGCTTTGGCTTATTTTAGTCTTTCTTGGCTCTTATAATAGCTGAAACTAAAAAACATTCTTCTGGAGAGCTTTATCTATCTGGTGATTTAAAAAAATCAATCCATAATGTCAAGAAGCTCAGACCTCCCAGTTATTTTTGCACAAAATTATATTTTTCTCTGGGGAGTATCTTAGTATCTTACCCCTCCCACCTCCCGAGGCTTTCACCTTCCTCCAGTGTCACTCTGCGAGCAGCTTCCTACGAGGAGGAAGACTGAAAATGTGGGGGAGCATGTGAACACAACCCACGTGGGAGCCTTTATTTAGAGTGCTTTTATCCACAGATTTAAAAATGCCAACCAAGGTATTCAGTCCTATGCTAGCACTAACTGGGGAATAAAAGAAGGTGCCTAAGGCTTGGTACCCCTACCTCCTGGAGGAACTTAGCAATTCTCTTATGTTGTCACTTCTGATGGAATCCTTTCCCTGGAATTATCTATCTCGGGATCACAACATCAATGGCAAGAGCTTTCTGGACAGCAAATTCAGGGTGGAG